>JARAOQ010000062.1:0-69939 GCA_029783445.1 Fomitopsis palustris
GAGACTGCGAACCCGACGTAGAGCTGGGTGTACCTGGACGGCCGCGTCCCCGGGCGCAGCTGGAGCGCGTTGCAGCAGGCCTTCCCGAAGCCCGATGTAAGCTGAGTATGAGGCTCAGGTGGTCTGACGCTACGTGGTATCAGGTCGATGACGCACCCGGCGGAGTAGCTGATGGTAAGTGCGCCTAGTAGCACCGCGTGGGTAAGTACACAGCCTGCAACCGAGGACGTCCACCACTCACCCCCAGAACCTGCGAACCGTATACGAGTCGGACCAGCGTCCGTATATATCCGGCCAATCTGCCGGAGACGAGAGCCCAAGGGCGACGGCACCCGCGGCGAGGAGCGAATACAGCAGCGCGATGTTGCCGACGGTCCCGCTGAAGCGCGCAACGATGTGCACGGGGAGCATGGTGTAGCCCTGCGACAGGAGGCCCGTTCCGGGCCGCGAGAACACCGGGCTCGCGCGCTGGTACGCTTGGGAGGCGGCGAGGAGGAGAGCCCAGCGCGACGCACTGAGGAGCTTCGCTCGCACGAACGCCCAGCGCGTCTCGCGGGGGCGCGCGGGGACGTTTGCAACCTGCGATCCCAGCGGGAAGCACATCAGTGGTGCGATTGGGAGGACGTGAGGGACGTACTGCGTAGGACCACCCCACGCCTCGCGGGCTGTTGAGGATGCAGAGAGCCCACCAGAATCGCTGCGGAAAGGGGAGACTCGCAGGCGCGTGACGATCGCACTCGTGGCGGAAGTTGAGCATAGGGTCGCTCAGCCAGTTTAGCAGGATAACGGGCAGTGCCTGCGTCATGAGCGAGCTGCCGACGTAGTAGTCACGCTGGGCGTCGCCCGTGGTGCAATGCAGAGCGAAGCCGGCGAGGGAGAGCAGGAACGCGGTGCTCAGAAGACGTCCAGGACCTCGCAGACATAGTGCGAGTAGACAGGCGTGGATGAGCTGGAAAACTAGAAGGAAGGGAATGACGGGGAGATGAGGGCGGTCGCTGCTCGGCATGGCTCACCTTCTTAGAGCTCGGCTTTCAGTTAAGAGGTATACGTACCGTTCGTTTCCACAATGTCATTTAGCGATACTCCGACGGAAGTAGATTGGGGTGTATAGAGTTTAGCTTCGCGAGCTTGAGCATATCGGACGATCTGCATGGTTCCTCGACAGCCGTTCCAGTCACACCATGATTACGGCTGCGCCCTTCGCGGCACTGACTCTCAGAAGTAGCCTCGGAAGTGAGTTATGGCGTGCTCTAGTTGTTGCATAGACCGAGTCATGCTGGACCGCTGTGAATTGCGCACCATGGATTGGCTCAATGGGTTCCAGATGGAAATATTCAGATAATAACGTACCTGCTGAACTGGATACTCAATCACTCGCACTGGAGTTGGACTCAAAACATTTTGAAACCCGAGTAAACAAGTCCAGTTCAAGTGAACTTTTCGCGCGTGAGTCGTTCGAGGAGACACGGTCATCCTGAGTCATGACAAAAGCGTGCTGATGCGACAGGCGCCCGGCCTGCACAACGTGCGGTGCTCTGTGTTGGCTTCTGTACACAGTTGATATCGTCGCGCTCGGAGGGTCTAGTTCGTGGAAAGAAGAGTCGACTCACCCGATAGGACTAGCGGACGCACGTGATGAGTGTTGCAGAGCCACAGGCTTGCCGGAGGACAAGTTTGGCACCGATCGGTCCTGCTGGTATATCGGTAAGCTTGATACCTTATGAAGTGTAGCCTCAATACTCAAGCGCAGCTTACCGGATGGAATGTTCGGGAAGTGCGTAGAGTGTGTCAACGTTGTGTGGTGAGCAGAAGAGGAAGGACCGAACCGTGGTCCTGTGGCAGTAGTGTGGCGTAATAGGGCTTGCGTGAGACATGGCCATTAGCCATGAGCATCTCGCATGCTCTTGTACGCACTGTCAAGGAGACCAGCAGCACCGCGGGCTCGGGGCTGGCATACGGGACGGAGGCTTTCTCCGTGTTACCTGTAGAGGTCGCGCACTTGCGTCTGCGCAGTACTGTGGATCCGACGAACGAAACCGCTTGGAAGAATCGCGCTGTACTGGATGAATCGTAGTCTCTTCCATGCAGACACTAGATACGACGCTGCTGAGGAAGGGAGGGCGGTCGTGCCAAATCGAGGGGATGGCGTGCAGTGCATCACTGCAACTGAGGGGAAGTGGAGACGTGTCCTAGTGTAGGCACTTGGGAGCTGGGATAAGCAAAGAAAAGAAAGACCAAGTCTGCGCCCGCGGTGGGCCGTGTGAAGTGTCATGTGAGCGCGCTGGACGCGTCCACGTCGCTCGCCCGCCGCCGTCTCTCGCCCACCGCCATGTGTGCTGTGCCCGTGCCCGACGTCGCGCGCACGGTGCCCAGGGAGCCGCGCCCGACGACGACGACGACGACGGCTGCGTGGACCGTGGTGGGCCAGCGTCTGGCTTGGCCGCGACGCCTGCAGTGACGTCACGCGCCCCACCCTCGGGCTGCGTTATACGCTCCCCTCGCCCCCGCCCTGCCCATATCTCGCCCGTGCCTGTCCCTGTTCACGACCCATCACGACGACCACGATACCCCGCACGCTCGCTCGCATGGACCAACGCCCTGTCTCCCAGACGTCCACCACCCCCACCGCCGTCGACCACCATGCTCTCCAGTCCCCACATTCCACGCCCTTCCACACCGAGAAGCTGCCATCACCTCCCGACAAGCAACGTCCATCCGTCGCCCCAACACAGCCGCGTTCAAACGACACCCTCGACTCTGTGCTCTTCTACGAAGAGCCGCCCCCGCTCAACTACACCATCAAAACAGGCCGTCGCGAACGCGCCATCATCATCTGGTTCACCCTCCTCTTCATCGAGGCCGGCATCCTCCCCCTCATCCTCTTCTACTCCCTCTACTGGGGCGCCCACCTCAGCACAACAAAGAACCTCGCCATCATCACCAGCCTCATCGGCACCGTCTCCGGTTTCAAGTTTGCCCAGCGCATCTGGTTTCTCTGGTTCGCCCCAGACCATGTCAGTCGGAGACCCATCGGAGCAGGTCGTTGGGGCGTCGACTTTTTCCAGTGCGTGTCACCCACCATCCTTTGACCGATCCTGACGCATGTATGCAGATTCATCATCAGCCTCGCCATGGCTGCCTTCTTTATACCCCTCATCATTGGATCCTCAGTGTGCGTGTATCCTCTCTTCGCTCTGCATTCGGGGACCTGTTCCCGAGCTTTGGCCATTGTCTGCGTGTACAGTTGCGGTTGCGGCCCTTCGAGCCTCATTTGTGCTCCTCGTACACTACCACATGCTGACGCCTGCACCCAGAACCCCAGGCAACCCACGCATCGTCGCAATGGCCCTCCCATGCACCATGCTCGTCCTCACCCTCCCCCTCCTCATCACCGGCCTCCTCCCCTACCGCGTCCGCCTCCCCTGGCGCGTCTCCTCCTTCCCCCCGCGCCAGCCCCTCCCGCCCCTCGGCTACTGCTACGTCGAAGACATCGTCGCCGTCGACGGCGGCGGCCGCACCGAGTTCCGGCAGGTAAGCCCCTCCCCTCCCCAACCCCGCTCACCCCACCCCACCTCACACCCGCCCAGGCCTGGCGCACGCGCTACGAAGAGTCCCAAGTCATCCGCCGCCTCGTCCGCCAGCTCTCCGTCGCCTGGGGCCTCACGGGGCTCGTCGTCGCCGCGGGGCTGCTCGCCGCGTGCTGGACCGCGAGCGTCGACACGGGCTACGGCCTCGGGTACGGCATCCCGTGGCTGTGGGCGCTCCTCCTCGGCGGCGCGACCGTCGTGCGCGTCCACGCCGAGCTCGCGCGCGAGCGCCGCGAGTGGACCGCCCGCGTGCAGGACGTGCACCGCGCCCGCCGCCTCCGCATCCGCGAGGGCAAGTACGACCCCCCCGCGCTGCCCGCGCACGCGGCCGAGCATGTGCGGCGCGATCTGGAGGCACGGCGCACCCTGGATTGGCAGGCGGCAGAGGCGGCAGAGGCGAGGCGCGCGCTGGCGGCGGAGGGGAGTAGGCGGGCGAGGAGCTTGAGTCTGCGGAGGGCGCAGCGCGCGGGGGAGGAGGACGTCGAGGCGGGCCTCGCGAGGCCGGAGCCTGCGGTCGTTAGGGAACGGGAGAGCTCGGCGAGCCCTGTGTGATGCCGCGCGCTGTTGTTTGTATGATTAGTGGTGCAGGACTTTGGATATGGATGTAGATACACGGGCGTGGTGGAGTGAGTTTGTTGGCACTCTGTGGCGCGGCGGTATAGGTGCGTATTCGACGATGTGGCGTTGCCTGGCAGTACTGAAGGACTCGATTCCCGAGTCCTTGACGCACCCACAGGCAGCGCGACTTGCAGGAGGCTCAGAGTTGCCCGAAAGCAAATCCAAGCTGGTGGCAAATGCATCTGCCAGTGGTCAGAGTAGAATCCTTAACAGTGAACTGTCATGGCACGATGCTGTTGATATCCGACGAGTCTGAAGCTTGTCGAGGAGAACATACTAACAGCCGTTGTTGTCCGATGAAATGTTTCACTTCTAGCCTGCTACTATGCCCAATTCTTGGAGTTGTGCTTACTCAACGCCGTACCCGCCAATGCAGTATATGCACAGACTGGGGTATGGAAGCACGGGTTCCCGCCTTTGCGGTCTCGCAGTGGGGATAGGCAACGCCCTGCCAAACGTGCTTAGCGCGCAGGCAAGCGCTGATCAGCGGAGTTGCACACAGTGGCTTCGACGCCGAGGTGCCGCTCGATTCTGCCACAAATGGATCTGAGATCGCCGTCGGATCAGGCGCTGTGGCAAGCAATCCATGGTACCAGAGACTGCAGTCCGATCGAGGTCGAATATAAGCTGATCTTGCAGACAGGTATCAACAATAAGCATTGTGAAGCAATTCTTGGAAGTTGATTCACCAGAATAGGGACAGGGAGTGCTGAACCAGTGACACATTGTCCTGGGCTGAAAATGTTTAGCCCAGGAGCATGGATAGTCAATGAACCATCAAAACGACCCTATACCAAGCGTGAGCGCTGGATATTGCCATATAAGGCAGGCAGTGCAATGGGCGCCTGTCCGACCACCAGCAAGCGCCAACGGATTGTAGGCCACGTCACCGCTCACCACCACCTCTCCCTTGCCCGTGAGTGCTCGCTTCGGACTAGCCAAGGTCCATACTAACTGCAAGATGGTCAAATACATGGTTCTGAACACAGACATCAACTAAATCACTCACACTCGTTCAAGTATGGCAGTCGAAGCCCCAGCGTTTGGTTCGGACGACCACCGTGGCCGGTACGTGCACAAATCTCATCTCTGCACATCAAGAATCAAATACTTATGACATGAAAGCGTGATCGATGAGGCGGTGCACCTCGATCCCACTATCGGCTGGGACAGAAATGTCCTGAGCTATTTCGATTATCGCATGACCCAGTGCGAACTCAACGATCAGGTGTTGCACGGGGCTGGCATCAAGGTAACGGTCGAAGTTCAGATCAAATACGAGTGGATTGCAGAGCTCGGGTTTTGATGAAGACAAGATTGGGCAGCTTCTACTCATGCTTGAATGGCTCACCTAGATTATTTTCATGCTTTTAATGGACAATATCAATGGACTCTGCTCAGTTCAGGAGTGAGGCTGGCAGTGGGGTCACCAAGCACCTGACTACCCCAGACAATGCAGGAGATAAGAGGGTGGCAGTGCTTTGTGCCTTCAAGATAAGGATTTGAGGGATTGCACAGCCATGCACTGCATAAGGAGGCAGTGCAGGGCAATGCTTCATAGGAGGCAGTGCATGGCAATGCAGCACAGGAAGTAGACAAGGGCTAGGCCCTAAGGACAGCATGGGCTGTGCATGGAGGCACTGCCCAATGAATTTGTAAATACCCCCAGCCTACATGTATATAAGGACTCAGAAACCAATGGACAGAGAGCTTTTTTTCCCCCAAGTTCCACCCTCAGTCAGATCCCCCATCCCAGCAAGTGAACTCTCTCAGCCCAGAGACTCAGTGTCTCAAAGTTTCAGTGTCTCATCTCCCTAAGTGAACAGGGGATGACACTTAAGGATCGCAGCTTTCTAATCCAGTTTTAAGTATCTCACGTCGTCAGTTTTAGGTTCCTATAGGAGAAGACGTCTCTTATAAGAATATTCATAGCAAGTCTATTCCGCCCAAGTCTGCCCAGAAAGCCCAGGATTCTCCCAGTGTCCATCCCAACTAGCTCAAGGAAAGAGTATAGTGATTCTTTGATTCATTGTTAGTCAAAGGGTTCAGTCAGTTATTGCAAGTCTAGGGACAGCTTAAGCACAGTTGTTGTCCTAAATATAAATCTTCCACAAGTTCAATTTCCTAATTGCCCCCAACGAACACTGTGACAACCTGATATAGTCCATATCTGGCCAACCACAGCAGATTACTTTTCTGACCTGACAACGTGTAGGCATATCTCTATGAGATGCAGAAGTAATGAAATTTTGGTATGAAGGATAAGTTTCTGCAATACATCTGCACATTTATTGTACTTCATATTCATAAGAGGATAGGGAGATGAGACTACAGATACGAGGTGTGCAGTTTTGCAAAGTGTGTTAGGTGCCAGTCAGGTGACCGCGTCTACATATATAGCTACTTCGGGAGTTTGAGCTTTATCCAGGCTCACTTCCACCTCGGCCTGGGCTCATAATGAGGACAAGTATCAGTGATAATATAAAAGCAAACATAGCTTTTTTGGGGGGGCGAATATTCATGAAGAAGCTCAGGAAGCGATGTCTCAATGGATTTGGTAGATTGGGAAGAGGACATATCATGTGATAAACATGCCATCAAGAACTCTACCCAAGTTCACTTGGGGAAATGGTTTGTAGCACTTTATGGTGTGTATTTTGTTACACTGACCTAGGGCATCAGCAAAAAGGGCAGGACCTTATATAGCACTGGATCAGGCATCTGTGCCTAAATGTACATACCAAGTTGACTGGGCAAGGTCAGGCCTTGGGGACAAGACACAGGCCTCTGGAATACATTATATATAAATATCTTAGCCTAGCTATGCTTACCTATAAGACCAAGAAGTACATGATTGATAATGCCTGTCCAGTTGAAGCCAATGGTAAGTGCCAGTGACCGGTCTTTCAGATGATGTCAGTGACAGGTGAGCCACACATGCTATCTGGCCATGTGTCATATGACAACATCTGATGTGGTCTGGCAGAGGATGGCACTGACTGCCATTCATTGGCTACAAGCCTGCCATCCAGATAAATCCCAGTCACAAAATATAATACTATACATTTGTATGATTGTATGTACAATGACAAACATGCACACCATGCCAACCAATGATGATGACAAACCAATTGACGACACCGAGATTGAACTGCCCACCAAGGGTAAACAATTGAACAGACACCAAAGGTGAGGACAGAGTTTCCATATATGGAAGGAGATACCGGATTTGGACAAGGATCGCACCGAAGCCTTTTCTCTAGCTCGCAAGCTCAGCCGCAACAGTGCCTGGCCAATGAGATAAGGGAGTACATATCCATGGTTTAATTTTCTATGTACTTACCTCACATGATTGCCCTTCTGGCCTCACTCGTGCTCGACGACTGTATTCACCATTTGTTCCAACAAAAGAGGTGCACAGTTAGTTAGGAGAAGTGCCTGTCCAAAATGATAGATATATGTGCACTTTTATGCTACCATTAAACCATAAAGGTAGCAGGTGGCCTCCATAAGCTTGAATCCTGAGTCAGAAAGCTGGGTAATGTGTAAGGGAGCTAAGAGTCAACACCCAGCACATTGATTAGGTAAGCACTTGCCTTGCCTGACTCAGAGACTACATTGCAGGATGGGAGTCAGAAGAGAGAGGATTCACTCACTTCAGAAGGTCTGGCCTTGGTTTTAGCAATGTTTTGGAACTCAGCTCATGTCCAAAGTCTGACATGTGAGCACAAAGAATGAGCACCCATGCAGAAGAGGAAGGAAGGGGACCATAATAGGAAACCAATGACATCATAGCATCGGCCACTGACATCAACACCTACTGAGCAATGGCCGCGCTGAGCTCTGTTGTGCATGACAATCTCATCCATTGCCCTGTAGGTGTAGATACCCATAGGTAGCCCCATGTGTTTGTTTATCTTACATTGTATTACATTGACTTTGAGGTATTAAAACATCATATAGTAAAGTATATGCTAGGCCATGCAAGGCCCTGTCTGGGCCTGCCAGACCGTGTGAATCTTGTATTAGGCTGTCTGCCCCTATAGGAGGCCCTGGGAAGCTCCCATGTATATTCAGCTGCTCGGACCCTTGAAATCGGCCAGAAAAATGCTATGTTTTGGGGCCCCGCAATGCTATCCCGGACAACATCAGTCACGTGAGGGTGCTAAGCGCCCATGCTTGGCAGGGAGAGCTGCGAGGACGATGCGTGCATGCGAAGTCAGTCTCCTGAGCTACAAGCAGTTGACTGTGCATGTATGCAGACATGAGAATAGTTACAGAAATATAGAAGATGTTGAATACATCACAGCGGGAACAGTGAAGTGTCCACCGTCCACGGCCCAGCATGCTTCTCTGCTCGCAGCAAGCTCTTGACGGCAGTAGTATTCAGGTACTGCCATTGCTTTGCAGCACTCCTGGTAAGTGACTTGTTGGTAGGTATTCCTATACTTACCGGTTCAGCCCATGCTCTCACATTGAGGCAGGGAAGACTGTCATATAGGCCGTACCTATGCACATCAAAGTCCACCCATCCCAGAACCCAGTGACATGCCTGAGGGGGACCACCACAGAGTGGTATCACCCAGCATGACGTGGCGGTGTTGTATCAACTCGGGACCGCCCTGGTTGAACGTGAGCAGCCAGCTTTAATACAAGCGGGAGACTGATGTACTGCAACATGTATGTGTTCATTGAGCTCCTTATGACCTGCACCTCCTGGTGTGTTCTCATGGTCAAGGAGGATAGGAATGCAAGACGAAAAGAAGCATGGTCCACTCTCCCGCCATTGCACATCCTGTACGACAGCGCTGTAGGCATAGATTGGAGTGCCGGGGATCTCCTGGTTGCGTGTTGGGAGCAGAGGCTATAGATCTTGCCTGATGGTTTGGATGTTGTGGATGACTCGCATTTGTGAGTCTATGGAAAGACTGACCATACCGAGGGCCACAACCGTATGGCAACAGCGGATAAGGAGGACACAAGTAAACACTACTATTGACTTGCTCAAGTACAAAGTCCCTTGACGAGCAGGCAAACTCTTACAGCGGGCTTTAGGTCGCTTACCTGGTTGGTTGTTGTGAGGCTTGAGGCACACGAAAGTTGCTGTTGAGCGACTTGGGATTGTGGTACGCTACAGGGGTCCTTATATACATGTAGGAGACCATCTGACTAAGCAACTGTACAGTACCAATCCCTGATGCATGTGATAAAGTACACAATGCATGTGATACTCCTGATACCCGGAGTGCCGGTAGCATGTGATTGTCCTGATCTACCCGGGAGATCCCCGGCTGCCCTACAGGTGCCTACCGATCAGTTCAACATCCCTATGTGGCCCATCACTAAGGCCAGGGCGTGGATCCCGGTAACCTAATTACCCAGTGGAAATCCAAGGCAAGCTACGCTATGCTATGGCCAAAGTCGCACTAAGAGGTTAGTTGGGTGAGGGTGGGTGGCGCCGAGCGGTGAGACCAATGCGATTGGCGTAATGCTATCCAGACAAGGTGAACGGGCGCTTATCCCGGTCCGCCACCTCCACAATGCTATCGCGGACAAGGTTAGGCCCGATTTTGAGGTCAAAAAAATGCTATCATTGGCCGAACATATAGGGGAGCTTCCTGGGGCCTCCTATAGGGCCTGAGATGGATCTGGCCTTTTTGCTGATGGGGATCGACCCTCAATCATCCACTTTTTTAGATTTGAGTTCTCCGACTTCAGCACCTCATAGAATCGTTATAAATTTACTATTCTAACTTCCGTACATTTCACATGATTTTCTAGAGTACAGCAAAGTGCTCACCATGCTCATAGGAGAGAGATGCACCCTTGTACCGTCGTCAATCGCTTAGATGTTGATCACTGCTGCGGCAGGCAGCGGCACGCCACTGGCAAAAAGCGGCACACCACTGGCAACCCGGCTCGGCTCGCGGCCATCACATGGACGCTGGCCGCGAGCTTTGGCTGAGTTGCCCATCCCCACTCGCAGAAACGAATTGCTAGGTTTGGGACCGTTCTTCAAGCAGCCTCACGGTCATCTCTCCGCCGCCACCGCCACGCATGTGACTTACCCAGCACTCTGAGCTTCCCTCCCGGAGGCGCATACGCCCGCGTTCGCGACCAACGCAATCCCATTCCGCCCGACACCCGAACACGACAATGATGATAGCGATAATATACTGCGCACCCGCCCGCACTGAGATCCGGCACCCCTCGACCCCACCGCATCCTCAATCGAGCTCGAGCTCGAGGTCGTAAAAGGACCGCGCGTGCTTGGGCATCCGTGCCTTGCCGTCGCCGTGTTGGTTCGTCCAAGCCGATGCGAGGAGCTGGGCACCTGGCCGCTCCTTCTTGTCGCGTGCGACGAGCTCGAAGTCGAGGTCGTCGTAGGAGCGCGCGTGCTTGGGCATTCGCGCCTTGCCATCGCCGTGTTGGTTCGTCCAAGCGGAGGCAAGCAGTTGGGCACCTGGTCGCTCCTTCTTGTCACGCGCGACGAGCTCGAGCTCGAGGTCGTCGAGGGAACGCGCGTGTTTGGGCATCCGCGCCTTGCCATCGCCGTGCTGGTTCGTCCAAGCCGACGCGAGGAGCTGCGCACCTGGCCGCTCCTTCTTGTCGCGCCCGTAGAGCTCTTCGTAGTCGAGCGCACGAGCAAGGAGGTCGTCCTCTTCAAAGTCGCGTGCGAGGAGGCCATCTTCGAACGCGGAGCGGGCGAACAGATCAGTGGAGTCGACCTCCGCAGAGCGCGCAGCTAGGCCGGTTCTGTAAGCAAGTGCAACGGGGCAGCGTCAGTTGGCTGGAAGGCGAGGAGTTCGAATGAGGTACACACTCCGCGGGACCGATGGGAAGCGCGAGCGCGAATGGCGCCGCGGTGATAGCAGCGAGGAGCAGGGAGAACGTCGTAGTGAATTGCATGATGTTGAACTGTCGGTATGCACAGATGTGGGGGCGGGCGAGTGCGGTTGTAAGGAATGAGATCGGCGGTCGTGAAAAAATCGAGCAAAGCTGGGTAGACACGTCTAGTCAGCGCTGTCGGTGTGCGGGAGAGTCGGGATTGCGACTTACCAACCGGTGCCTGCTGTCGGGGAGCTCCGAAGTGGTAGACTAGAAGAGCTGGGGAGCAAGTGTGTCGCTCGCCGCCTTTTATCTTGACGAACGACGGCCCTATCGAATCGAGAGCAGCATGAATCACATCATGTCAGCTAGGTTTCGTATGGTCCGAACATACTGTGGCAGATCGGTCCTGGTCGTCCCTGAGCGACGATCACGGATATTGGACAATCCATCTTCCAGACCATCCAAGGCTCGGAGTAGGGTGCTCGCATCTCCTTCAAGTTGTTCTAGTCGATGGCCCATTGGACGCAATTCGCGGGCCTTGTACGAGCCTGTCAATCATGCATCAGCAACATCCCAGAGGCTGCTCCACCGACGTGGCGATGCATGTGGGTCAAGAGAGGGAGGATGAGTGATATTATGAGTAGTAACGTAACGCCTGCCCGCTGCTTAACATGCAGTGTGACGCCAGCGTGACGGGTTCCCCGGCACTCCAGCGCACCGGCCGACATACCATCTGCGTCGACATACCTCTGAGCTGCTGTGAGTCGGTGGGGCTGCTCAATGGTTAGGGAGGCCAGGACAACGGCGGGCAGACGCTGCTTGGCCGAGCAGCGACAGGATCGTGGCATCATACTGATCGGACGATCCTGATGATGAGGAACACGACGGTGGACTTGACTGATGCCGAGTTGACCTGATGGCGGTTCCCGGGTCCGAGAAACCTAGACTCGATATCAGCACGAAGCAAGGCGTAGGCATCGCAACATCTTCCTCCCGGTCGCTGTAGAAGAAGCCGGGGGCTGAAGAGGCTACTTCGGTCGACCCCCAACTCACCTGCTTCTGACGAAGACAAGTCCGGTGAGGCTGTTGTATCTATCGATTCCGAGGACTCCGTGTCCTTACGACTCGCCAATACCGGCATGAGTGTGAGCCCCTTAGGCTAGCTGGTATGTTTCAATCCCGAGCGCCGTATGACTCTTGACAACTCATCGAGTGCCTCAGAGGCTCCCGCAATCTCGTAGATTTTACGAAGGACGTGGCGAATGCCCCCACTGTATTGGAGAAGTGTCGATCTTTCTCCTCGCTGGGGCTCGTATGTCCTGAACAGTGGTATGGAGTCCAGAACGACAGTGCGGTGGCTGGATGAATGGTGACGGCAGCCGGGAGCGTCGAGGAGAGATCAGCTTGTGATCGCGATCAGGGTTGTCATCTGACAACTGAGTCTGCCTTCACTTGACCTCCACCGCAAGGCCTCCATGTCATAAGACAACAACAACTGCACCCAAACCACTGACACTTTCTGCCGATCCCAACTCGACCCCGAATTAGCAGCCAATCTGCAGGCTCTGCGCCATGCACATCACCCGCAGGCTCTGGGCACCGACATTCATGGGTTTCTACAGATCTGTTGACCCGCTTTCTCGACTGCCGGCGGCCTTCCCCACAGTCGTGCGGTAGCGGTAGCTACCCCACATGACACTCCCCATGGCGGCAGAACATTCAACATTGTCTTGAACACATTGCTCGTCGTCCCGTGTCTTTGCCTGGGACTAGCGGTTCATATATCTTGCCCAATGGCCTCACGGATGGTCGACGCCGCGAGTTTTCTGTCCTCGCTCGCTCCCTGTACACGTCCTTGGGCACCACAGACTCTGGACGTCGCGATGGCCCCAGCGATGTCACTCTCGTCTTGCGTTCTTTCGCTCGCTGTCGCGATCTTTGTCCGGACGCCGCTTGCCGCAGCCTGGGCGACTCCGCCGAACGCAACTACGGTCAATGGGACGTACGTCGGGGCGTACAACGCAGAGTACAACCAGGATTTCTTCCTCGGCATGCCGTATGCCCAACCTCCTCTGGGTGAATTGCGCTTCGCGAATCCACGCTCACTCAATGATTCGTTCGACGGTGTACGGAATGCAACAGAATACAGCGTCGAGTGTGTTGGCTATGGCGTGAGTCCCCCATCTAGCTGTTGGATCTGACACTTATTAGGTCGTGGACAGAGTGATCAGTGGGGGTACACCGTGGACGAGGATTGTTTGTATCTGAACGTCATAAGGCCCGCCAACTACTCGAGCTATGGGGAGCCTCTTCCTGTGGGCGTGTGGATCCATGTAAGCGTTTCAACCAGATTCCTCGGGTCGTCGCGGGGTTGAACGCACTGCGCAGGGAGGGGGATTCTTTGAGGGTGGCTCTCCCGATAAACGCTACAACCTGTCTTTCATCGTCCAGAACGGCGTCGAGATTGACAAGCCATTCATCGGGGTATCTTTCAACTATCGACTCTCCGCTTGGTGAGTAGCGTGCCGCTGGAGGCCAGGAAACTGGTTCGAGACTGATTGCCTCGGTTGATAGGGGCTTCCTGGCATCTGGGCAGGTCGCTGGTGAAGGTACTAGCAACATGGGGCTCAGAGACCAGCGGCTGGCGTTGCACTGGATACAAGAGAACATTGGCGCATTTGGTGGTAGGTTCCAGCCACCGTATATCTCTCTCTTCGGCCGCTGATGACAGCCACAGGTGACCCTGCGAAAGTGACCATCTGGGGTGAGTCCGTGTACTCAACAGCGGATATGTGGCATCCCTGCCGACGTTATGTGTTGCTCCAGGTGAGAGTGCCGGTGCCATGTCGGTCGGATACCACCTCGTCGCGTACAACGGGCGTGACGACAAGCTCTTCCGCGGCGCCATTATGGAGTCGGGCAACTCCGTGCAGCCCGGCGCGCAGTACACCGCAGACCACTACGACGCAACGTACCAAGCGCTTGTCGACAGCGTGAACTGTACTGCTGCAGCGGACGTGCTCGGCTGCTTGCGCAGTGTCCCGTTCGACGAGCTGAACACAGCGATCAACACCACGAACGCCACTGCGTGGGCGCCCGTTGTCGATGGCGACTTCATCGCACGGTTCGCTAGCTACCAGCTTGAGGAGGGCGACTACGTCCATGTTCCGATCATCTCTGGCGCGAATAGCGACGAGGGGACGGCGTTCGGACCGTACGGCATCAACACGACTGAGCAATTCTTGGAGTATATCGAAGGTGTGTGTGTGGAACCCACGTGCCGTCAGTATGGTCCTCATATGCAGCAGCTGGAAGCACCAGGTACCCGCCTCTGGCACCCGATCTCGCACAGCGAATCCTAGACGCCTACCCTGATGATCCGTGCGAAGGCATCCCCGCAGACCTCGGCTGCACTCGTCCGAGCGGTTACTATGGAGCGGAGTATGTCACTGTTCCCCTGCTCGTGAACATACCTTGACGCCTCTGTAGGTTCAGGCGCACCTCAGCATATGCTGGTGATACCGTGTTCATCGCGTTCCGGCGTTTCCAGTGCCAGACCTGGGCGGCGGGTGGCACGCCCGCCTACTGCTACCGGTTCAACACACGGCCGAACGGGCTCACGCTCGAGACCGGGGTGACGCACTTCCAAGAGGTCGCGTTTGTCTTCGACAACACGGAGGGCTACGGTTATGACGTCTCGCCGGACCCATTCGCGAACGAGCCGCCGAGTTACTTTGCGCTCGCGAAGCTGATGAGCCGCTCGTGGGCCAGCTTCATACACGAGCTCGACCCGAACGCGTTCCGCGCGAACGACACGGAGACGCCGCTTTGGCCGGTGTATGACACTGCGGATCCACAGGACTTCGTGTGGGACGCAAACGTCACCGAACTGGCATACCCCGAGCCGGATACATTCAGGGCAGACGGGATATCGACGATTATCTCGCTCAGCCGGGCATTCCGCCGGTGAAGGGTGTAGCATGTTCCAATCTGCTGAATAATTGATGACATTCGTCGGGTATGCAAGCCATGTAGGCAACCGTACGCAACACTACCACACCAGTAGCGAGTATCCTATCAGTCGCCGCGGATCCAGGTATCATCTGGGAGTTCTATATCGATGATTTCGTTGTCCAGCCATGGCTCAAAGAGAGAGGTCAGGATAGGTCGTAAGTCGTTGGCCACCCGTTGGCGCTCGTCGCTACTGACAACGGCGCTGGGGACATATTGGAACGCTAATCGGACTGGAGCAGCCTCGTCTTCCCATTCAGCAGCTTCCTCCAGGCCGACTGAGGCACAGCCAGTATCAAGAACGTGACGGAATGCAGCCATGGACGCTTCCGAGAGACCCTCTGTACTGAGCGATGCTTCAGACAGCATGAATGTGAGGTGCACTTCTTGCAGGTGTCTGCTGACAATGTGCGAGAATAGTTGCCCAAGGACGCTGAGCACCCAAAGCATGGTCTGCGGCGCGGGTATAAGAAGATAAATCTCCAGCTCCTGCAGACCAGTGTTGACGCTGAATAAGGAGGGGATGGGGTACCAGATCTATGAGATAAACGAGGTATTGAGGAAGCGCACCAATCAGATTTCGAACATCCATCCTGCTCACCTGCGCAGTCCCTGCTTGTAGGCGAAGGGGCTCAGTACGTCGTCCATGTTGAATGTGCAACTTGAAGGTGTTTAGATTCCGCCCACAGTGCGCGGTGAATCGTTTGACAACGCGGTGTAGCATGGGGGTGGGCCAATCGAGAAGATCGAGCAATAGCTCTCGGACTTTCCGACGCTGTCCGACGAAGAGTTCGATGAATTGCTCCGCAGTTCCGGACCGCATCTCAAGGAGGTTGAGCTCCTCCCACACATCATCCTTGACTTCCGGCGTCGCCAGAAGGGGCATGCTGGCGGAGGGAGGAGGCAATTCCCACTTCGGCTCTCTCTCCAAGGAAATGGTGCGGAGACGCCGGAAACGATTTAAGAACTCTTCGAGCTGTTCGAATGATGCAAACTGCGTCGTGCTGACCCTCAGGCTCTCGATCGATTTCGAACATGACGATAGAACGTCCAAGACATCCTGATGCAGTGCCTCTAACTCGTCCTTTGGTCCGGCCTCTTTGGAGGGTGTACATGCTTCATCACGTACGCCCCAGAAGCAAAGTTCGCTGAGACTTGGAGTTTTGCACCGGTAACGATAATAGTTTGCAACCTTTTGTTTCAGGCTGCCCTTGCGATTCGCCCGCTGAACGGTGATAGAATCAACGTTCAAGGCCTCAAGGTTGGGCAATGCACAGATGACTCTTGCCAAATCCTCAGCGCAGATGAAGCGGCAATACTTGAGATAGAGTGTCTTTACGAAGACAAAGTTAGCGAGGTGCCGGTAAAACACGGGCTGCAATCTGAGCTTTGCAGGCGTCCAGTCGAGTTCGACGAACTCGATTGACTCCAAGGCGGAAAGAGACCGTCCTGGCAGGCGCATGTGGAATGCACGCAGGGAGGGGCTCTGGCCTACCCTGATATGGGTCAATGCTTGCCGGTATTTCCTGTTGGCCTTGCTCATGACGATATAAACGAGCCTCTTCATACTCTGATCGTCTGATGCTGCCAGATACGAGGAAAGATGACGCTGTGCGGCGTGATACCATGCGGAGCACACGAGCGAGCACCTGGCAAGTTGGACGGGCTCATCCCATAGGAAGTTCGCGATGATTTCGATGAGTTCTTGTGAGAGCTGCGGGACGACGCCGCTACAAGAAACGTTCGCCACAGTCAATAGTAGACCACAGATCAATGAGACGAGCGCCGCACTTCAGACTTGCATATTGAATAGATCGATATTGAATTTGGTCAGCCATTCATCCGGGTAGGATCAACATGAATATGCTGCAAAGGCGCGAATGAGCTATTAGAGGCACCGCAACCGCAACAGGGAGTGTGCGCACTTCGAGTATAGGATGGAAAAACTTGTGTGTAACCGTGGCGTGCGTTGCGCAACTCTATCTTGTTGGAAATGAGGTCGCTTGAAAGTCTCGGTTAAGTATACGACTCACATGCACGACAATAGTCGAATGTAGATTGCGCGTGGAAGATGTTTCCGAGTCAAGTCGCAGCCTGAAATATTTGGAAACGGTGTGCGGAGAAGACGAGGATTGCGGCCTTCGCCCTATGACTCTGTTTATCTAGTCCGCGGAGGCTTCACAGCCTCCGCCGGACATGGCAGGCTCATGCACGTAGGGCACAAACCGGACCTTTACTCCTACGTGGCTTTCAGGGACGTTCGTTGACGGATCGGATCACTGCATGCGTGCTTGTGTATAATCCCAGTGAGAAGATATCGTAGTGACATACGTTCTCTGACCGCTCCATGCGACGAATACAACAGCGGCGGTCGTAGCAGCTGTCACTGCGTCAAGAGCATACAAAGACCCAGAGAACACAGGGTACGTAAGGCCACACTGCGATGACGGTCTGAGTACAAGGACAATTACTGGCCAAGAGGCGAGCGCACCAGGATGGAACAGAAATAGCAATTGTCATGGGGATGACATGGGAACAGTGGGTCGCGGCGCTCGATCTCAGCGACTACAATCGGCGCCGCTGAGCGGCACTCTCCACCTCCGCGCAGGCCGTCCAAGACGCCGCGACAAAAGAGGCAGCCTGTAAAGAAACAATTCGGCAATGGCCGCTATCATACAGGAAAAGCAATGGGGTTGTCAGACAGGCATCAAATCCGTTATTCAGAGAACAACGAACGACCGCAGAAGCCCGTTATGTCGGCAGCAGGGCATATCCAATGTCCGCTAGCCTTCGCCAGCGGCAGGTACTATGGCACTGCGGAGTTGAGACGTAATAGGTCTCCCGCGCAACTCACCGGCGAGCAGAAGGGCCACCATAGAAAGTAAGCCTGTTACGAGCATAGCATTAGACCGAGTCTGTAGAAAAGATTGGCGAGTCTCTGAGCATGTACGGGATCCGTACATTGCACATTCCAAGCGCAGGCAGGCGTCTTCGCTGAGCCATTTCATTGTCCTGCGTGCGTACGAAACGAGGGCCGTGTCGTCCGCAAGGTGGAGGAGCTAGGGGCGTATAGACTGTACGCGCATGTGGTATCATGCAACTGTGGTGACTGAGGCATGAATGCGCGTGGTGCAAGGACGACGAAGTTCCGCCGAGGATCGTTGTCGAGAAGATCAATACTCACTCAGCGTTCCAGAAGCCAACAGAGATTCATCGAGTTGTTGACAAGCATACAGACGGCGAAGGCTTTGTGACAAGCTCCCCGTCAGAGTTGACTCAGGAACCGCAGGGTCACATCATGGGGAAGGACTTGAGGAGGTAGAGAGGTCGCTCCGTAGGGTTCATGTCCGCTCATGTTTGCGACTTGTGGGTTAACCTATGTCGCACGAGACTTCTTTGCCCCAAAGCGCAGGACGCGACTAGTTCTTCGGCAGGGAGTATGAGTTAGGCATTGCTCTTGGAGGGGAAGGGTTGTGGTCGCTGGGTTGTCGACACAGGCCAAGATGTCGAGGGTCGATGCTCAGCTCGAGCATATCATTGGCAGCGTGGACGAGAGTACGATGAAGTTGACGATCTGCTCACAGTTGCAGGACGATACCAATTCTGTGTTGTACTATACCGTAAGCGCTCAATGCCACGCAGGGCTGCTGCGTCAGCCACCTCTTCCCGCCAGCGGCCTGAGTCTCCCTGAGGCTTGATTGTACCAGCGGTCAAGTACTTCAAGCTTCAATGTCGAGTTCACGTACGCAGAGGCCCCTCGTATCATGACTTGTATACTGATGTGTGCGCTCCAACCTCATTCGACCAGCGGCCGGGCCATGCCGGCTACACCGTTCTCAACGAGTGCTGGTACGTCAGCCTCTGCTTTCCTCATGGCTGACTGCGCCACGAACAGAGTACATATGGCTGCCTCCGACCATTTACTCAGACATTCCCGCCTGTCTCCCTTACTGGTACGGGCAATTCGACGACTCCGTGGAACGATACTCGACATCATGTCTCTTCCGGCCTACGTTGTCCCCCTTTCGGTCGCTCTTCCCCTCGTCATATTGTTTCTACTTGTCCTGGGCATACTTTTACACTCTGGGAGACGGCAGCAACTGATAGCTAGCGTACGAACGGCTGCGCGTCGGATACGGTCTGCTTCCGATGTCTCGACACCTCTGGCAGCCGAGGATGTAAGCTCCGAGAAGGCAGGACATGTGGACCTGGAGAACGGAGTGCCTAATCCCGAGGTGCGTGTGCTGCTCACTTCATCTTTGCTCTTACAGCTCTATTTCTTCTCACCTAGCTCAAACGCCCCGGCCCTGTCGACTTCATGCGCTCCAGCTTCTCAATCGGACGCCCATCGCTCGGGACACCCACCTCGTCAACACTGACTACACCTGGAACCAGTACTACAAATCTGTTGCCGGGGACGTCCCCCAGACCCGCCGGATCGAAAGAGACCTGGTGGGACGCATACTCCTCCTTTGCCATCTTCCTGCCAAGCGTCCGTATATTCTGAAATGATACAAGGGGCTCACGAGGTGTATTCGGTGCATGCATGGAAGGCAGAATGTATTCGTCCCATGGGCTGATGCCAGCGGGCTGCAATGAAAGCATCTTTCTGGCTACAACTCGTTGCATTGGCCAATCACCTGCATCACATCCGTGCCGTTATGGCGTACTCTGCAACGGACACACAGTGCTAGTGTGGCTGTCTGGGTCACTCGCTTACGCTCGGGCTCTCTGGCGTCGCGCTTCGTTTTGCACTGCCTATTACCAGCGCGAGTCCTAGTACTCAGCGGCACGCCCCAGCAAGGTTTTGCCTATTTTCGAGCTGTTGTTCATGTTGGATTTCCGGATGCCGTGTGGTAGAGCAAGGTGCTCCTGTTGCATCTCGGGAGTTATTGTAGATATCAAACGATGTGACACCGCATTACAAATGGTAAGCCCTAAGTACTTCCGTCATACGACATCGTCAACTATGCGCTCAGCGAGCTCGTGCATAGCGGGTGCGGTATTGGGACATGAGCATCCAATACGTCGAATGGTCGGATCAGGGAAGATGAGATCTCAGGGGGGAAGAGATAGTATACGGGAGGAAAGTGATGTGGTGCATGAATACCTATAGTACAGGTTCGAGGCTTGGTAGGGAGATCCGGAGAACTGGGAAAGTAGAGCATGACCTTGGTCGGCTATGTGTCTTCATGTGTTACGGTTCATAAGGCGGACCAGCGCATGGTGAAGTCGTGACTCGCGAGAGGCATTGACTCTGGGGAACGAGTCGTCCATATCTGCACTTTTGCGAAGTCGACACTGTAAACTGTAAAGCTTCTGGAGAAATGGAGGGTGCCGAGAGTCATAGCCATCGCGCCCTGTCTCTACATATGCGTCATCACGCCGCTGCAACTTCACATACCGGCAGGAGCACTCACCAGGTCAACTCGCGGAGAAATGGGCCGAATCCGTTCCTACATGCTCCGGGGGCGGCGCTTCCGGCATCGCGTGCACTTTCGAGCCGTTGGGCAGGCTGATTCGAACAACACCACGGGCGAGCCAAGGGGAAAACAGCCGCGCCAAAGGCTGCCTCACTACGAACGAGAAGCCGCCGCGACCACCCAAGAAAGAGCACCGGATGGACACCCTCTCCTGCCCGAGCCCAGCAAACACGTCGCGCGTCAGACAGGCGTGGAACGCAGCAGTTGCGTCTGCGCTCACATTGCCCACCGGCCATTCGTGAGGATTTCGGGGACCAGGTGCGGTCCCAGGGTCGTAGGATAGGAAGAACTCGATGCTTATCTGCTCTATGTGAGGGCTTGTGATGTCGGATAGAAAGAGCAGGAGCATTTGATGTACCCGAGACACAAAGTCCGTTGACGGGATGAAGAACCGTACATGTACTCGCTCCGCATTCACATTGTGAGCTAGTGAAGGGACAGGGGACCGTGCGTGCTGCGAGTGCTTGTGAGCGGGATTCGCATTAGGCCGATCAAACTTGCTCAACTTACCTCAGACAATGGATAGTCAGCAAGCGTCCCGATCAACCACGCGAATTCCCGCAGGGTAGCGCCTGAATGTTCCAACAGCGCAGAGACGCCACGATATAAGCTTGACGAGGGAACAACGTTCAGGGTAACATGCAGCTTCCAAAGCCCGTGAATCCACAGGGGCGAGAAGGAAGTGAGGAAACCGCATGCAGTGGAGCAGGACATGGCAGACAGAGACAGCTCGTGCCAATGGCTTGCATCTGGTGTCTCTGCGGTTGCAGTGGGCGGATGAGAGAGCGGCCTCGGGAACTCCCACGTGGGGTTGTGCGAGGCCTTCACAATCTCGAGAACAGGGAACGTGCGAATGAACCCGTCTAGATCGCGGAAGGATACGAAGAGATCCAGGGTGAGGGACAGAGTCGTGATTGTCGACTGTAGTGTAAATACGGTGAGAGCGCTCTTGGGGAGCGCCAGCGGTGCTGTGTGTTTCAGCTTGTGCGTGGAGGTTCCACTCGAACGTGAATTCAAGACAGAAGGCGGTAGATCTTGAGCAAGAGTGAGACTAATCAATTTTCGTGGTGGATCGCGTGCAAACTTATGGTTACCAAGCGAGTCGAATTGGAGGGTGAGCGCATGAACGTCAAGCTCCTCCAGGCCGGCCGATGCTACGAGCACATTCCAGAGATCGTCTGAGGAGCGGAGATGACAACGTGCCAGCCTGAGCTTCCTCACAGAGGAGAAGCGCGATAGGAGAGAGAAGAAGCGAGGGTGCGGCCGAGTTGTCGACCAATTGAGATTGACGAGATCGAGGTAATGTAGATTGGGGAAGCGATATCCGGGGAGACGCAACGGTAGTGTATGCGCGTATGGCTTTGCGGGATTGTCAGTTACCAACATCCGCTCGAGAGTCCGCCCGAAGCGGGCATTCAGTGGAGACGTTGTGATGTGAGCCAACCTGCGCAGGTCGGCAGCGTCCCCGATTTGCATGGCGGTGGACACACGGAGGATGCCTCGAGATACAAGATACCATGCACGACACACACGGCCACATATATAGAGCTGCACGGGTTGGTCCACGAAGAGATCGAACACGAGCAAGACGATTTCGAAAGGGAGGGTGGCCTTTGTGGTGGTGCTTGTATTGACGATCGTTCGGATGTGATCAGGCTTCAATTGTCGTGCTTCCTTTGAAAATATAGGTGGGATGCACTCGATCACTGCATCCTTTTCTGGTGAAGAGGGATAGACAAGATCCGAGTCCGTGTTGGACATAGCGACACCAGCCACTGCGACGATACCGGCACCTACTATAGAACTCGCCGAGTCAGCCATAGCAGGAAACAATTGATGCCGGCTCACATGGAATTTCTCGTCTCTGTGATGTGATGATATTCTTTCGTATCAACGCAAGAAATCGTCCGAGTCAATGATTATGGCAGTGCAGAAGCCCGCGGGCCGTCTTGAGTGGAAACGAACAACGACAGCCTGAGACGCCCAGCACGTTGAGTGCTGTGCGCCTATCGCTTTGAATCAACATCCAGTGAATGCTCACAGCTTGAAACGACATGGTATACACTCCGACGACCCAACAGTGTGCGTACCATAAGTGACCTGATCCCTCACTCCACCGAATCATTGAACTCCTCCTCCTCCTGTACTCTCGAGCGTCTCAACTCGGACCAGTCTCTTCCGAGTAGTAGATACTATGCGTGACGACGACACGAGGCATAAACGTATAACATAGTGAGCTACCATAGGTGAGAACAAGGTATAGAAACGAGACAGTCAATCGATATCACAAAAGATACAATCTCAGGGACCATACCGGCGAAAGGTAGTAAACGAGAAGAGTGCTGGATGTGGTGCATGAATACCTATAGTCCAGATTCGAGGCTTGGTAGGGAGATACAGAGAACTTGGAACCGGAGAAAGTAGAGCATGGCCTTGAGAGGCTGTGTGTCTTCATGCGTTATAGTGAAGGCGGCGGACCAGCGCATTGTGAAGCCGCGACTCGCGCGGCACGTGGAATGTGGGAGAATATTTGTCCATATATGTGGTTGTGCGAGGTCGATACTCTGCGAGGCGTATGGAGAAACAATATCACTGTGATGGAGTGGAACTTGTGCACCGCAAGTGCCAAGAGTCATGGTCATCGCGCCCTGTCTCTATGCATGCGTCAGCACGCCGCTGCAGCTTCACATACCGGCAGATGGACTCACCACGTCGACTCTTGGAGAGATGGGTAAAAATCGTTCATGGATGCTCCGGGGGCGCATCAGGCGTGGGATACATTCTCGAGCCGTTGGGCATGCTGATTGTGACGACACCTCGGGCGAGCCACGGAGCAAACAGCCGCGCTAGATGCAGCCTGATTACGAACGACAAGTCGCCGCCAACGTCTCCGAAGTCAGAGTTAATGCGTATAGACACGCTCTCCCGCCCGAGCCCGGCGAAGACACCGCGCGTCAGGCAGGCGCGGAACTCAGCGATCGAGCCTGCGCTCACGTTGCCCACTGGCCATTTGGGCATCGCATACGGCGGAGCGCCTGGATGCTGCTGCCAGCAACTTTCAGGCGCCATTTGAGCGCCATAAGCGGCGGCGACCTGTCTGATGTGGGGAGTAAAGAGACCCCGAAGGTTTCGCGGCAGGAAGAACTCGATGCTAATCTGCTCTATGCGTGGGCTTGTGATGTTGGATAGGAAGAGTAGGAGCATTTCGTGCACCCAAAACACAAACTCCGTTGACGGGATGAAGAGCCGTGCATGTACTCGCTCCACACTCACATTGTGAGCGAGTGAAGGGATGGAGAATCCTGCGTACTGTGAGCCCTCGTGAGCGGGACTCATGGGCCGATCAAACTTGCTCACCTCTTACTTACCTCAGACAATAGGGGAGGTCAGAGTAGGCGATTTTGAGGCGATTCGAAGTTTCTCCGAGGTGTGATTTTGCGTGCGATTTTGAAGCCCATAATCCATCAAAATCGTGAATCGCATGCGCATCGTCGAAGCACCTCCGAAGGCGCTTTGGCGCGCCAAAATCGCGATGCTGTTCTGCTCGATTATGCTCAACTGAAGACCGTCCTACGTCACCACTACAAAGTATAGTATGCTATGTAATCAGCATTCTGTAGCGACATAATAAATTCAATAATATGACAAATACAATCATCAGTGTTCCCCTCTCTCCGCCACCATAGCCAGCCTTACACGTCTACAACATGTCCAGACGCAAAAGCTCCAGTGCGATCCCCACAGAAACCACACCACCGCCAACCCGTGCTTCACGAGGGAAGAAAAAGGCCATGCTCCCGGTAGAGCGCGCCCCCGTTGTGCCCAATGATGCTAGTGACTCCGGTGTCAACACAATTGATATCAAGTGCGTCACCTCACTCTACAGGGTCATTCCTCACATCGTTTAATGTCTTTATACCAAGGTGGGACCAAAAGCTCACTTGGTCTCTCGTCACAGCAATCCTAGAGAGCGCTGACATCCGGCGTGGCCTCTTCCCAGGCCCTGGGGCCAATGCGTCGACAAGCAATGGCGGTGGCAAGAAAAAGACGGAGTTTCACTTTGACCTTGCCGCTGTCATATTCAAGGATCACGAGGAGTATGGCGAGGACTTTGCGCGTGTGGAGGAGGCGGGAACGAAGAGCAAGGTCAGAAGCAGTCTTCGGAAGGCATGGGCAGGGAAAATTAAGAACAAACTTAGCACGTGAGTGACACCGTCTCCAAACTTGAAGGTGACTGTGATCCGAAGCCGTCCATGATGTTCAGACTTGTGGCGGCGACACGCAAGAACATGGCAATGATGCGTGACACTGGAGAAGGTCTCACTCGTGAAGAGCTAGAAGATCTGCAGCACACAGATCCCGACTTGTATAACAAATGGCGTACGTACTTCAGTATATCATTCTCTCCACTGTATGACACGTGGATCATAGAGGTGATCGAACAAGAGTTCCCGTGGTACATCGACATGCGTAGCCTGATTGGGAACCGGCCGAACAGCAACCCAGTGGGGATCGGTAACAGCAAATGCGGTGTTGATGATAGTGTGCTTGGTGTTCGCAAGACTAGCCTGAACTCGGCTCCAGGGTCAGATGAAGATGAGTTTGACGAGATCATGGATGCTGAGGATGAGGGCTCGCGCGAGGGACCATCAATCACTGCTCGCCTTGCAGTTGATGAAGAAGAGTTGAATGCGCCACTGTCCATCCCAGCTGCTCTCCAAGATGACAACGAGGCTGTCAATCTGCCACAGAAACGTAAGAATGCGGTGGGAACAGACGGTGCTGAGGTAAGTGGCTCACAAGACTATCCAGCTATGCTTAACAATCAGCGTGTACACCATACAGGGAGCTGTTGACACTTTGGGCTCGAGAGAACAGGGTGCCGCCACCGCCACAGTGGCTATGACCAAAGCATCCAGCCATGTCGCCAAGGCCGCAAATTCTGTAAGTAGTAAAGCGGGCGCAGCAAAGAAGTCGAAGGCAGAGACCAAGGCCGCAAAGAAGTTGAAGTACGTAGAGGATTTCGTAGAGATCGCATTGGAGGAGGAGAGGACGAAGCAGAAGATGATCGAGTTGAAGCGCGCAGACCGAGAATTTGAGCTAGAGAAGCTTCGTTTGAAGAATGCGACAAAGACGGAGGCAATGCGGCTGAAACTAGAGCTTGAAAAAGCTAAACTACAGGCTGCTACAGAGATCCGCTTGGCAAAATTACGTTCGCAGCACAACGAGACGGCACCTGTAACGGGCATGCATGCTGGCAGTTCACAGGCCCAGGCAGGTCCATCGTCTGAGCCATACACATCTGTGGGTCGCACAGGCACCAATGGGAACTGGCACAGAGATGCACCGGCAGATCGTGTATGGAACTTTGGTACGCTCTTACCTATTTTATCTCTGGTGTTCTGACATGAACTCAGAAACGTCTAACGAGCCGGCGTTATTGCCCAATGGAATTAATCTCAATTTCATACCAGAAGGGGGCTTCGACAAAGTTATGGAGTTGGATCCCATGCGGCTGTCTGAGGAAGAACAAGGATCACGAAGTAGCCATGTATAGATTATATGTAATTGCCAAATAGGCGTGCATACAAACATAAGATCCCGAGAAGATACTATCCATCTGACTCCGTATCCGATGGCTCAGATGATGACTTGCCATGTGTTCGGTGTCTCTGCCGCCTCTCCAAGGATCGGAAAAGAGCCCTCTTGAGGTGTTCCCGCCGGCATCTAGCAGCTTGGAGGCGACCACTGGGTGTGCAGTGGCGACGAGGAATCGACTGTGCTTCATGCTCATGGTCTGACTCTGAAGCTTCAGAATCAGAACGGCGAAGTCCTTCCGCAATGAAGGGATCAAGGCTGGTTGCCGAGCCATCACTGTCCGCTGCGCGCTCCTCTTCTTCACATTGCATAGCAAATGAGTGGATAGCGATACATGCCTTGACCCAATAAGTTGCGAAGATATGGGAGTCTTCATCACAGATGTTGAGACGTAAATGCTTGAGCGATTGAAAACGGCCCTTCAGAAACCCGATTGCATGCTCTGAGCGCACGCGGACAATCGAGACGTGGTTGTTGAATCGCTCATTCTCCGGCAGATCGCGCTCGGGTCGCTTGTAAGGTGCAACGACCCAGACATCAATCTAATGTCCATAGAAGTCAGATGTAATCAGTATACGCAGTTGATGTCAGGTGTACCGGATATGCCGAGTCAGCCCACACAAATTCGCCATCCTCCAGAAGAACCCCATGATTCTGCCATAGATTGGTCTCCTCCCATGTGGTTGCGTCATGTGTGCTGCCTGTATGTCCATAGCTAAAGTCTATGATGCGAAGGTTGGGCAATGAGACGATCTGAGTGTTGTGTCAGAGGGAACACCGTGTAACCCTCAGAGAGATGCACTTACCTGAACGTTCAGGGAGTAGTTACACTTGCGATCAAAGTAGCTTTCACCATACCAGAAAGGACGCGTGTAGAGTGGGATCAGTGTCCCGTCAACCATCAGCCACCCATCTCGCCATGCACGGCACGAGTGAGACTCTACCCATCTCTTGGCCTCCTCCTTCTCCTCTTCTGTCACTGGTCGTATTGCCACCTCCATGAATTCGTTGCTCAAAATTGCAGCCATAACACGGCGTGTCGCAAGGACTACTGTGCCCTTTGCATAGCCAGACCACGAGGCGACCTTGTCCAACGAGACGCCATTGCCGGAGTGGCCAAATCTGTAGAGAACGATGGCCAGCTGGTCTTCAATAGGCATCTGCTCATTACTGGAGTTGTTGCTGAAGACTGAGTCGTGGGATATGCGGTCGAGGATGCAGTCAAAGGTGAAGGGAGTGACACGTAATTCCTTACGGAAGGAGTCAGGTCGCTTGGTCTTCAGCACAGTAAGTACATGCGGCATTGAGGGTGGTCCACGAGGATACTCATTACGAGGCTCTTCGTACCGCTTTGCATACATCACCGAAATTGAATCACGAACATGCTTTGCTAGTCGGCTCGATGAGGCTCCAATATAGAAGTCTTCGTCAGCCTCACTCTCCAAGTCGTCTTCATATAGCCTTCCACCTTCGTCATCTGCTTCGTCCCCTGAGCCGTCTGAACTGGCAGGGCCCACAAGATCCTCCCATCCTTCCCCCTCTGCCAAGGGATTAACCTCCGCATCCCAGTCCTCATGGACAACGGGTGGTATGTGCTCCTCGTCATCCGCAGACTCGGTGTCGAAGATAGTGGCCTCTATCTCACTCAGCTCCATCTCGAGGGACATTGAGTCATCAGAAGAGACAACCAAGGGGTCACTGCCAACAGACAGTTGCATGTCTGAGGGCTCTGATCCAGAGGCGGAGGACTCAGAGGTGGACATGGAGGATAGGGAGCTGAGTGAGGACAAGGAAGATGATCGTCGTCGTTGGGCTCTTGTTTTTGCGAGTCGTTTGCGCTCTCGTCGTAGACGTCGCAAGCGGGCATGCCTTCTTTTTTGTAGGTCATTGTAGGCTTTCAGAAGGGCCTGTGCACGCTGGCGACGTTGGGTACAGCGTGGCATGGTGGAGGATGGTAACAAATGATCGTATTTTTCGTAGTACATAGTCTACAGAAGTAACCTACTACATCGCTCGAGAATCGTACTGTCAGTTGGGTCGGTCAGAGTTGCCAGGCGTTTTTCGATCGATTCGAGTATATGCTTGGCATAGAGAAGCGACCCGAAATCGCGTTCAAATCAGGCTGTTAATCGCGTCTTAATCGCAACTCTGACCTCCCCTAATGGACGATAGTCAGCAAGCGCCCGGATTGACCAGCTGAAATCCCGCAGGGTAGCGCCTGAATGTTCCAGCAGTGCAGCGATGACAAGATGTATACTGGACGAAGGAACAACAATCGGGGCAACATGCAGCTTCCAAAGCCCGTGGATCCACAGAGGCGAGAAGGAAGTGAGAAAACTGCATGCGGTGGAACAGGACATGGCAGAGAGAGACAACTCGTTAACCCACTGGCTTGCATCTGGGGTGTCGGCGGTAATGGGCGGATTCGGGCACTCCCACGCAGGGTTGTATGAGGCCCGCACAATCTCGAGGGCGGGGAACGCGCGGAGGAACATGTCTAGATCGTGGAAGCATGCGAAGAGATCCAGGGTGAGGGATAGAGTCGTGATCGTCGTCTGTAGCGCAAATACGGTGAGAGCGCTCTTGGGAAGCACCAACGGCGCTGCGCTTTTCAGCCTGTGCGTTAAGTTTACATTCAGACGTGACTCCAGCACGGAAGATGAGAGTCCTTGGTCAAGATTTAGACTAATTAACTTTCGTGGTTGATCGCGTGCAAGTTCATGGTTACCAAACGAGTCGATGTGCAGAGTGAGTGCATCAACGTAGAGCTCCTCCACGCTGGCCAGCGCTACGAGTAGATTCCAGAGATCATCTGAGGAGCGGAAATGACAACGTGCCAGCATAAGCTTCCTCACGGATGAGAAACGCGAGAGGAGAGAGAAGAAGCGAGGGTGCGGCCGAGTTGTCGACCAATCGAGATTGTCAAGCTCAAGGTATTGTAGATTGGGGAAGCGGTATCCGGGGAGACGTAACGGTAGTACGTGTGCATATGGCTTTGCTGGATTGTCGCACACCGTCATGTTGTTGAAGATTCGCCCGAAGCGGGCATTCAGTGGAGACGTTACGATGCGAGCCAACCTGCACAGGTCGGCAGCGTCGCAGGTCCTGAGTCGAGTGCCGTAGAGGGTTCTCTTAGTGACTTTGCGCCATGCACGACACACAAGAGCACATTGAAGGAGATGCACGGGCTGCTCCGCGAGAAGATCGAGCACGAGCGAGATGATTTCGAAGGGAAGGGACACCTTTGTGGGGCTACTTGCGATTACGGTCGTTTGGATGACCTCCTCTCCTAGGGAAGAGGGACAGCCAAGATCTGTGTCGTGCATAGTGGCACTGATGGAGAGTATGATGATGCGAAGGTAGTGCCCCGTAGGCAGACACGAAGAGGATTCAGTATCGATTGTGAGGAGGGACGGTCTTCTGATACAGTGCTTATAACGGTGCGGTCACAAACAACGGCACACTACGCCCAGCACGTGTACGAGTACCGCGCTGCTTCCATTGCATGCCCACAACGACATGAACACTCTGCCGACCCAGAACAGTGCTGCACACCTGCCGCTCTTCGTGATCTGAGCCTTCAATTACTCATTCCCTCGCGCGGCGGTCGGATCTCAACGCGATACCTCGCGCAGCATTGGGTTGACCTCAGGCTGCGAGCACTCTCCTCGCTCCAGCGCTCGCTGGTAAGTCGCCACCCACCGCCGGAGATACTCTATGTCGTCCTGGGCCCGGTCGAACTGTCCTCGTTTTTGTTTGTTCGAGCTGTGGCACGAGCGTGAGGTAGTCCCTGTTCCAAGTAGTAGATATGTGTGACGACGATACGAGGCATACACGTACAACATAGCGAGCTATCAAAGACGAGCAAAAGGTACAGACACGAGGCAGTCAATCGATATCACGAAAGATACAATCTCAGGGACCATACCGGCGAAAGGTAGTACACGAGAAGAGAGCTGGATGTGGTGCATGAATACCTATAGTACAGATTCGAGGCTTGGTAGGGAGATACAGAGAACTTGGAACCGGAGAAAGTAGAGCATGGCCTTGAGAGGCTGTGTCTTCATGCGTTATAGTGAAGGCGGCGGACCAGCGCATCATGAATCCGCGACTCGCGCGATGCATTGACTGTGGGGGAATATTTGTCCATATATGTGGTTCTGCGAGGTCGATACTCTGCGAGGCTTGTGAAGAAACAATCTCACTGTGATGGAGTGGAACTTGTGCATTGCGAGTGCCGAGAGTCATAGCCATCGCGCCCTGTCTCTATGCATGCGTCATTACGCCGCTACAGCTTCACATACCGGCAGAAGGACTCACCAGGTCGGCTCTCGAAAAAATGAGCAAAGACTGTTCATACATGCTCCTGGAGCACATCATGCATCGCAATAGTTGTCAAGGAGTCGGGAAAGCGAATTTTGACGACATCCCGAGCGAGCCACGGAGCAAACAGCCGAGCCAAAGGTTGCCTGACTGCGAGAGAGAAACTGCTGCAACCAACCATGAACGAACAATGGATGGACACCAACCCCCGCACGAGCCCTGCAAACACGTCGCGCGTCAGGCAGGCGTGGAACGCAGCAATTGCGTCTGCGCTCACGTTGCCCACCGACCATTCGTAAGGCTTTCGGGGACCAGATGCGGTCCCAGGGCCGTAGGATGTGGAGATTTCGATGCTCAGTTCTATGTGTGGGCTTGCGACGTCGGATAGGATGGGCAGGAGTATTTGGTGCACCCGAGACACAAAGTCCGTTGACCAGATGGAGAACCGTACACGTACTCGCTCCACACTCACATTGTGAGCTAGTGAAGGGACGGGGGACTCCGCGTGCTGCGAGTTATCGTGAGCGTGGGCAGCTCGAACTTGTACACCACTAACCTCGGACAGCGGATAGTCAGCACACTTTGAGATTGACCACCCGAATTCCCGCAGCGTCGCGCTTGAATGTTGCAGTAGTGCGGAGACGGCGAGACGCAAGCTTGACGAGGGGACAACGTCCAGAGAAACATCCAGCTTTGAAAGCCCGCGAATCCACAGAGGCGAGAAGGAAGTGAGGAAGCTGCATGCAGTGGAGCAGGACATGGCAGACAGAAACAGCTCGTGCCAATGGCTTGCATCTGGTGTATCTGCGGTAGCAATGGGCAGATGAGAGAGCAGCCTCGGGAACTCCCACGTGGGGTTGTGCGAGGCCTTCACACTCTCGAGAGCAGGGAACGTGCGAATGAACCCATCTAGAGCGCGGAAGGATACAAAGAGATCCAGGGTGAGGGACAGAGTCGTGATCGTCGACTGCAGTGAAAATACGGTGAGAGCGCTCTTGGGAAGCACCAGCGACATATTGTGGTTGGGTGCCATGACTCTACTACCTGATGCCTTCACCATCTCCACACTTGGGCGAGTAAGAGTGAGACTAATCAACTTTCGTGGTTGATCGCGTGCAAACTTATGGTCACCAAACGAGTCGGTATGCAGAGTGAGTGCATCAACGTAGAGCGCCTCCAGGCTGGCCAGCGCTACGAGTAGATTCCAGAGATCGTCTGGGGAGCGGAAATGACAACGTGCCAGCCTGAGCTTCCTCACAGACGAGAAGCGTGAGAGGAGAGAGAAGAAGCGAGGGTGCGGCCGAGTTGTCGACCAATTGAGATTGACGAGACCGAGGTGATGTAGATTGGGGAAGCGATGTCCGGGGAGACGGAACGGTAGTACGTGTACACATGGCTTTGCGGGATTGTCACACACCGTTATGCTCGTGAAGACTCGCCCGAAGCGGGCATTCAGTGGAGATGTTGTGATGCGAGCCAACCTGTGCAGGCCAGTTGCCTTCCCGATGGACTTGCGGAGGATGCGCTGACATACAAGATACCATGCACGACACACAAGGCCGCATATATAGAGCTGCACGGGCTGATCCGCGAAGAGATCGAACATGAACATGACGATTTCGAAAGGGAGGGAGGCCTTTGTGGTGGTGCTTGTATTTACGATCGTTCGGATGTGATCAGGCTTCGATCGCGCTTGGTTGGAGAATGCAGGTGGTACGTACTCGATGACGGCCCCCCCTGGGGACGAGGGGTAGCCAAGATCTGTGTTGTGCATAGTGATACTGCCAAGAGTATGTTGGAGCGAAGGTAGTGCCCCGTAGGCAGACCCAGAGAGGATCCAGTATCGATTGAGGGGAGGGACGGTCTTCTGATACAGCACTTATAACGGTGCGGTCACAAACAACGGCAAACTACACCCAGCACGTGTACGCACGCACTGGTGTAGTGCATAGTACCCACAACAACATGGACACTCGGGCGACCCAGAGTTCTGCGCACGCCTGCCGCTCTTCGTGGTCTGAGCCTTCAATTACTCATTAGCCCTCATCCGAACCGGCCGGCCCAGGAAAGTGGAGATCGTCGGGAGCAGCTCGTGAAGGGTGCGTGCGCGCGTGCCGGTGAGTGCGACGAGCCTGTTCTCCCACACACTCTCCTACCACGCACCGTCAGCACTGAACCACCCTAGCTATCGCGGCGAGTCGTACGGACACGCACTGCAGCCATGAATCTTCCCCGTGCCCTCCCCCAGGTCCCGCCTATCCACCCATGCAATCCCTCCGTCGCCGCATGGCACGGCGGTCGAGTCCGAGTCCGACCAGTCTGCGCCATCCGGCCGCCACGACACAAGCGCAGCCTCGCTGTAGACCCCCTCCCTGATGATGGTGTGCGCGCAGGTCCACCTCTGTCGCGAGATGCCCCTCCATCACCGCCGCGACGCTCTCCCTCTCCCCCTCGCCGCCCCGTGACCCGAACGCGAACGCGAGGCTCGTGTAGCAGATGTGCGACACCCCCGTCGCCTCGATCGCGTTCCGGTGCAGCGCGACGCGGCGTGCGCGTACGACACGAGCAGCAGCTTGTCTGCGCCGGCGAAGGCGGCCCGCAGCGAGGCGGGGTCGGCGTAGTCGCCCCTGCAGATCTCGACGCCGGAGGAGCGCAGGGCGGGCGGGGCCCCCGCTGTGTTGTAGAGTGAGACAATGATCTCAGAGGCTACCAGCCATCCGGTTTGCGTGGGCATGGTTAACGTGCATGGCGATGTGGTGCGTACCTGGCACAAGCTTCAACAGCGCCGCCCGTATCTCTGACCCCAACTTTCCAGTCGCCCCAGTGAGCGCGTACCTCGTCATCGCTAATGTTCTATCCAATGTGTTGCTCTGCTGTTCTATCCGTCTCCAGGTCGCAAACTCCTCGCTTATACCGAGCGTTGAGCCTACACGGTGCATTGCTCAGCATTCAATGCGCTTACCAAGCCAAGTCTCTGGCGTTCAACATCGTCCGCTGCTGACTGTACCATGACGTGCTCCCAGTGGTACAAAGATAGATCACAGGTACCACTGCGCACCGCTCCCGTCCCGAATGGTCTTTCGGTGGTACTGAAGGCTGTGTGTCCAGCATCTCTAATGCACTGATTGTGACCGCGCCCTCCAACATAACTTACAGTGCTGTGCTTAAATCCTGTGCCTAATATGAGACCCCAAGTCGCGCAGTGTGTGTGAGGCTCCGGTGACTGCTTGCCTTCCACGTGTGACAATCGACTATATTGATGGTACTCAACAATGCCATAGTCCACAACTACTACTACCACAGAGCGAAGGTATACACGGAGGGCTCACGACCGCACAACTTGAACGAACAACACACAACCATCAGTGTATGTGACAACCAGTACGGAACTGTATGCGAGCGCGGAGACAGCATGCGATATGGGTGGGTGGGGGACAGCGACCGGGACGTGCGATGCGGATGCGAAGATCGAACGACGAGAATGGGCGAATGCGACGACGATAAATATATATGCGCGCGCGCGCGCGCGCCCTGACCTTGAGGACGAGCGGCGCCGGCCATGCGATGCGGTGGAGACGAGAAACGAGAAGTGGGCCAGGATGGCGATGTAGAGTTGTAGAGCCAAGGGACGGACAGAGGCAGACAGTGAGGTGGGGTAGGAGGTTTTGTGCAGGCGCAGGTATGCGCAGAGGGGGACTGGGGGCGGTTCGCACCGAGTTGAAGTGTCCATCGTGTGTGGCACGTGGTAGAGTAGGAGGAGGCGGTCGCAGGAGGGAAGGGTGAATGCGCGGTCATGTGGGATGGGACCTGCAGGAAGGGTTGGAGGAAGAGTCGACCCTTCGGTCGCAGACCGAGAGCCACATCTATGGGAGGTCCACAGGCCAGCACCTCCGCACGACCTCGCGCTCGCCGGAGGCCCTAGCGTGCGCCGAACGTTCCCGCCGCCCACCGGAACGATCGTCTCGGACCCAGCGAGCGGAGAAACCCTCTCGCGCGAACGTCGGACGCGCCCCTGGCCCCCGACCTAACAATAGAGCATCAGCCTCCGCTCTCCCCCTAAATTCTCCCTCGCCTCTCGGTGCAGACCTACCTTAACTTCCGGGACCGAGAGCAGGTGCAGGTCCGTCTACCATACCATAAATGCACGCACACGCACACGGAACGGAAAGGCGATCGTATCGGAGCCACCGCGCCGCGCCGAACCGACGGACCCGCGGCACACCCTCGAGCGGCCGCCCCCTCTATTCACACCTTCCTCCCGGACCGCCCGCGCCCGACGATGAACAGCTCGCGCGAGACCGCCATGCACGCGCTCCCCGCCGCGGCTACGCACTGCGGGGCGACGCACGTCAGGGTCAGCGCATGCGGGAATGAAGGACGACGAGGAAGGACGACGCACCCCCGTGAAGACGATCGCGCGCCACCAGGTGAGCGGCCCGCCTGAGCTCGTGCTGAGCAGTGCGCCGGCGATCGGGTTCCCGATGAGGTTGGAGGCCGCGACGACGGTGTACGCGAGCCCCATCTTGACGCTAGTGAGCCCCGCACGTCAGCGATCACCGCTGCCAACTGCCAAGAAAGGGAGGGCGAGACGCACCCGAGCTCGTCCATATTCCGACAGAGCTGCACGAGCAAGCTCGGTATCAACGAAATATCTACGCCCGGTCAGCCCACGCACATTAGTTACAGGGGAGAACGGCAGCCGACTCACACGCGCCCGATGCGAACCCAAAGACGAGCCCGACACAGACGACGCCCGCGCCGTCCGTCGCGCCGAACATGGCGAAGATGAGCCCCGCGCACGCCGCCATCGCGGGCACGAGCATGTTGTACACCCCCACGCGGTCCGCGACGAACGTCGGCACGAGCCGCCCCAGCGTGCTCCCCGCGTTCAGGACCGCCAGCTGCCGGCGCACGCGGCGGGTGAGTGGGTGAGTGCGCGCGAGTGGGGGTGGGAGGGGACGTACGGAGTAGGTCGTTATGCGCGGGCTGACCCCGTGGTCGACCGCGTAGAGCTGGAGATAAAATACTGCGGGCGTCGTTCGTCACCTCTGTTGCCAACCACCGCGGGCTGAAGAACTTACGCGGCACGTACACCCCCAGGCTCGTCAAGAACGCGCTACCCCGTCCCTCAGCCAGCCCATCGACTACGCACTCGAATATCACCACTCACCCGCATATGCTCCACAGGTACGCCCCGTCCCACACGATCCCGCGCCACTGCTCAGCGCGCGCCGCGCACTTCCCGTGCGCCGCCGGGGCAGGCCCGCGCGGGGGCGCCGCCGGGCGGCGCGTGCGCATGAGCCCGTTGGCGAGCAGGAGGCACGCGCCGACGACCGCGCCGCTCGCGCGCACCGCGTTCGCGAAGCCGACGTGCGGGTCCTGCAGCAGCCTGCGCGTCGCGGGAGCCCGTGCGAGACGGAAAGGAGGAGACGTCAGTGAGTGGGAAGGTTAGGGCGCGGGAGGGCTGGCGACGCACCGGTTGAGCATGATGGGGAAGACGATCCCGCCTGCGCTCGAGCCGGAGATGACGATGCCGACCGCGAGCGCGCGGCGCGTGCGGAAGTGGTGCCCTATGATGGAGAGCGAGGGCAGGAAGGTGAGCCCGAGCCCGAAGCCCATGCCCACCGCCTGTGCGAGGAAGATCTGGGGAGGTAGTGGTGAGTCTCCTGGGGCACTGGGGGAGGACGTGTAATGGTGGGTATCTGATTGGGTGGGGGTGCCTCGTATGAGAGGCAGCGAGCGGGAGCGAGGAGAGGAACCGCGGGCACTGACACCGAACACTATCCGAGCGAGTATCTCGCCTGCTGGAGCAGTCTGGGAAAGGCGCTGTTCTCCGCCCATTGGCATGGGATGAAGACACACCATCGCCTCGTAAAGGGCAACGAAGCCTAAGCCCCCCACATAAGCGGCCCGCTCAGAACCACCCACCGCGCGCGGGCTCCCCAACGCACATGGAGCCCACGCACCACAGAAGCCCCCCACGGACGCACTCCTAAGAGGAGCACCGCGCATTCAGGCCTGGGAACCGCGCCGCCCAAGCTGGGAAGAGCGCCCCCGCGGGGAGAGCGTGACCGTGCGTCCGCAGAAACAAGCTACGCCGAAGCGAAGCGTGATAGAATGGAGGAAGCGGCCCCGCGAAGCTGCAGGGGCGAGCAGCGGTGGGAGAGCCCCCGCGCGTGTGCGAGGGACCGAGCGTAGGCTCTCTGAGGGAGTGAGGCGAGCAGCAGTCGCCCTGGAGGTGCACGTGCGGTGCGCGGTGCGTACGGGTGCATCTGCCTGCGCAGAACGTGTCGTCGCGCCTCGACGCGGAGGGCGCAGCCCACGCCCGACGATGAGGGAGCACGCTGCCGTGTCTCGCGAGCGTGCGAGCGCGGCACTCACGGTGGGGCACCGGGCGTGGCGGCGCAATATCGCGCTATTGGGAAGCGGCGCGGCGAGCTCGGGTTGCAGGACGAGGGGATGGACGTGCACGCACCTGGTAGTACGCGCCCTGGTGTGCGAGGCTGAGCATGAAGATGCTGAAGACGTAGAGGGCGCCGCCGATCGCCTCGAGGTGGTGGCTGGAGGGCGAGGCGGTTGCGAGGGGTCAACGGAGGGAGGCCGGAGCGAGGAGGGAGCACTCACAAGTAGCCAGCGTCGAATGCACGCCCGACGAACACGCCTGGAGCGTACATGAGACATAGCTGGAGGCTCCCGATCCAGCTACTCGCGGGCGTCAATCGTGCGCAGGCGTGGAGAGTGACGACGCGCACCTGATGTTGGAGCTCGTCTGCGATGGGAGGTAATGCGTCGCATAGAAATCTGTTGGTCGCGGGGAGTGAGCGAGCGGATGTCGACGGGAGGTACGGCAGATACCTTGATACACGCCAAAGGAGCTGATGTAACTGTGATGACGGCGAGCGTGTGAGGCTTTGTGAGGGGAAAAGATGGAGAGGGACTGACCCGAAGGTGGAGAACTGGACGAGCCAGCTGGGCGGGGAAGGATGTGAAATGGTCAGCGGGCGTGCATCAGACGCGAGGTCAGGGTCCGGGACACGGGGGCACGGAGGAAGGTGGAAGGGACTTACGCGCCTGCGACGGTCATCCACGCCCTCGTCCCTCCATCGGGTGGCTGGGGTGGGCCGGGAGCGTCCTCGGTTGCCTTTGTGCCCTCGCCCTGCGCGTCGTCCGGGCGCATGACCTCGTGGACGTCGCCGTCTGGCTGGTCTGCGTCGAGTTTCTCGAGTTCGCCGTGTGGGGTTACGGCGAGGGGGGGCTTGCCGTTTGCAAAGGACATGGAGGCGGAGGTGGAGGAGAGGGACATGGTGGAGGACGAGGGGCGGAGAGCGAGTTGGAAGGGGAGCGAGGGGACGGCGAGGGATGAGCCTGCGGGAGAGGGCGGACGCGAGGGCGGCATGTAGGCCTCTGCGAGGCCGGGCGGCGGGGGCAGGGGCGGGTGGGTGGAGGAGGAGGGAGGAGGAGAGAGAGAGGGTGGTGCGGGGGCGGGAGGACGGGCCATGGGAGCGGTGGCTGGGAAGAGAGTGAGAGGCGAATGCCGTAAACGAGGGACGGACAAGGGATGATGGCAGGGAACAAGCTGGCCGGCAACCATGCACGCCCGCAGGAGAGACAGCACTGTCCACCCGCCCCCGCCCCCCTCGCTCTGATAACCCTCGCCCGCCACGCGCCTCCTTCCTCGCTGCCCCGAGCAGTGCACGCCACAACGCCGCCACCGCGCTCCATCCAGCACTCCCTTTCCTCTCCGCGCCGCCCGGCCTCCCATCGTCTTCCATTCGCCCTGTCACCGGCTTCTCTTCCCCCGCGAGGCTCGTCTCCCGCCCCATTCCCTTGCTCTCGGCCGGCCCGGGCGCGCTCCTTGTGCGCCGGCGGGGAATTCGCAAAGGGGGGAGGACGCCGGCAACTCACCGGCCACGCTCCGTCCTCGGCCAATTAGCGGCCTCTAGATTACGTCCAGATTGCCTTTCATCTCCCGCTTCCTCCTCGCTTCCCCTTTCTCCCTCCCTCCCTTGGTTCACTCTCCTGCGCCGCGCCACCCCCCCGAGCTCACCGCTGGTAGAATCCCCGTCGATGCCGACGCCCCGCCGCGCCACCCCACACGACCCCCGCCGGTGCTCGCGGAGTTGCCCGCGTGCTCTGATCCATCTCGATCACCCATCTCTGCGCCACAACGCCCTCGACGCCGCACTAACCCGATCAGGTGGCCCACTCTATCAGCCCCCCGCCTAATTTTGGTCCCCGACGTCACTCCCCTTGTTCGCCCTCGCCCTCACCCGCATTCATGTATCACACCTGCGCAGCTCCTCGCCTCGCGTCCCCACGACCCGAGCACCCCGCCATCGCCGCCAATACGGTCCCTATCTGCGCACATGAATTCGTGAGTTGCCGAAGACTTGCTTGCCCCTTCGCACTGCGTCTGTGCCTGCTGCGTGGTCCCAGGAACCACACTCCGCTCCCTCCATGCCGTCACCACACGCATCCTCTGTGGTCTATGGGCCACTCACGCGATCCGTGGAATCGCGGATTCGTGTGGTGAGGTGGGCCTGTTCGCCGCTCCAGTGTCATGGGCCAAGCCACGCGGGCTCCCGTCGCTCAGGAAAGTCAAGAGATCAACGCGGTCACACGTAACAGCGCTGAGTAAGCAACGCGTCCCGCCTCGTCGGCGCCAACTCGACCTCCGTCTCCCTACCAGCGCGCCCTTCCATCGCCCTTCTCACTAACCATGGCATCCAAAGCAAAAGGCTCAGAGGCGAAAGTACCCGTACTCAAAGGCCAGGAAGGTGCGTCTTCCCCCACGACGGCCCCGCGCATACACCCACCCCGCTCGCAGCCGAGGACAAGGTCCTCGAATACATCAGAATGGTGCTGTAGATTGCTCTTATTGACCGCCATTCAGCTGAATATCGGCTGCGATGCAGATGAACAGGCCCTTTGGCGCCGTAGACGTCTCCGCAAACCTCAAGGGCGCAGTCCCCAAGACCGCCACCCAAAAGATCCTCGTCGCGCTCGCGGAAAAGGGAGAGATCGTGCAGAAGACGTACGGTGGGTGCTCATTTGCCAATATGCGCCTCTCTTGCTGTGGCATGCTCGCTCCTGGTGCATCAGGAATGTGTCCTTGCCGGCAAGACTGTTGTGAATGTGTATATGCGCTGAGTATGAGGCGAGTGCGAGGTATCTCGTGCATATATGCGAGTAGACCATGTCGGGATTCCATGGCCCATCCTCACATAGTCCTCTGCTCATGCACATGGTGGATCCAATCAGGCAAGACGACCTTCTTCGTCGCAAACCAGGAGAAGCTGGAGGACGTCTCCGCAGAAAAGCTCGCCGACCTCGAGAAGGAGCACAAGGCGATCGAAGAGGAGAACAAGACCCTCGCCGCCGAAGTGCGTGCGCTCTCCACCGGTATGTCCAACATGTCATAATATCACGCTACTGCCCGTCTACATATCTCTCAGAGCTCGCAAAACTCAGGGCCACGCCCACAGACGAAGCCCTAGCCGTCTCGCTCGAGGAAGCCATCTCCGCGGTACGCCTTCCATGCCTGCGCAGACACAAACGGCCCCCGTGCACCATGCTAACCATGCGTACGCGCTGCTAGACCGACAAGGCCCGGCAGCGCCTCACCCCTCTGCGCGCAGGCACGCCCCTCGTCTCCGCCGCCGAGCTCGCGCAGCTCGACGCGGACTGGACACGGTGGCGCGCGGAGTGGGTGCGCCGCAAGAAGATCTTCAACACGTGCGTGTGCCGTCCGCGAGACCCCCGTATTGCTCACAGTGTCTCTTCCGGACGGGCGGTACTAGGTTCTGGCAGCTCGCGACGGACCCGCTCCCGCCCCAGGAGTTCACCGAGCTCGCGGAGGAACTCGGCATCGAGCTCGACACGCCCGAGCATGGTGCCCTGGAGCGCGGCCCGTTCTGCGTCTCCGCGGGCGGAGGCGTCCTGGGCAAGCGGCGGCGGTAGACGGTGCGTCGGCTGCACCGCGGTGTGGTGGACTGTTGTGCGTGGCTTGCGTTGTCGTTTGTTGCTCGGCGCTGTGTTGTGCTGCTGATCGTGCTGTATCGTTATTGTTCCCTCGTGTGTATTCTAGAGGCGCACGCTTCTGAACATCTCTTCGCTTGTCTCACTAGTCGAGGGCGTGTCGGCGAGTCTGAACGTGACGTTTCGGCGGTATCATTGGCAAGATTCTGAGAATGTCTGTTCAGAGGCAATGCACGCCTGTTGTAGCGACGACGCTCGTGCTGATGAGTGACGGCAAATCGCGCTGGGCGATGCATTCTTTGACGTAAGTCCTCGTTCCCACCCCAGCGTCATTCACCTTACTCCTTTGATCAGCTTTAAATCCTCAGTGCTGGGAGAGCATCTTGTTCACCTAACCTGGAGCTGTGGAAGGATGCGAGGATGCGCGACGCTGGCGAGTACTCATCTCGGTTTTTGCTGCTGACTCGAGTGGCTTCCCGGTGATGATGCCCAGCTGCAAGATGTTCACATAACAGCCATGCGGTGAACACGAGGCAGGTGAAGAAAAAGACCACAGTGGTCAGAATGGAAGCCCTCAGAGCTTGTATGTAATGAGTGGGTCAAGATACCCCCTGTAATGTCCTCTATGACTGGACACTCTCAGAGGGCCCGTTCATCACCCTGGAAAGGAGGCTATATGGAGCTATCGCTTGCCTGTGCCGGGTGCCATCTTCATCCCATGCCTATGGCTGGGCATTTTCTTCCCATTTTAAGCATCCCCGCCCAGTATGCCGTGCGCATGGAGCATGCATGGCTACGTACAGCGCGTACCAAGCTGACACTTTGCGCCCGTAGGCGAGTCAATGTTGCGCTTCTGCCGTGCCTTGGTTGCGCCCCACTAGCATAGCTACAGTACGCGCCGTGGTCGTGCAAAAGGAGGCGCGCTCAGCAATTCTCATGACGTGCACCAGGAGCGTACATGGCGCAGTATACGTTCAAGGCTTCTTCAGAACCTAGACACCAACGCGCCATTGGAGATCGAAGATTGTGAGTTCGCCACATTGTATCTGCTGGCTCGCTAACCGTTGTACGCCGCCTTGAGCCTGCCGTACGTACAAGACATGACATGATTTGAGCGTTTCACGCAAATGCGCGATTTAGTGGCATCACAGCTCAGAGTTTTTGTGCCTCATGGCTGAACCTGAATTGCATACGTACGTGCAGGCTTGCTACCCGTTGGATCTCACTTGCTCAAGCTCATTTCTTCGATTCTATTAAATCCACAGTTTATGCAGGCTCGAGCACTCCATCACCGTCCCTCATCAAGCCCCAACCTTGCAGTATGCCAAAAGCAGTCGCGCAGCCAATGACAGCATCCCGGCGGGCCCACCCATACTCGATGCAACTCCGCGATGAGTGGCTTGCAAGGGTACGTGTACTTTTATTTATGATACTGGCATCCGCTGAATTCAGACGCTGTGCTTCGTGTGCCTCATCGCAGCCCTTGAGTCGCCTGGTCCCATGCTACCCTCACTGGCTTGTCAAGTTATTCGACATCCTTGGGTGTGAGTATACAAAAAATCCGCCTCCGATTCGAAGCTGATCCTATACTTGCTAGATCCTCGAGTGTAGGCCATGAACATCGCCCTCGTTACGGTCAAAAATCCCGCCTACAAACTCTCAAGCGCAGGTAGTCGCGGTGTTGATCCTTCTCGCTAGTAGTGCGTTGATCTGTTTTTGCTTCCGGACCGCGAAGTTACCTCAATCTGTCTACTACACTAGTATGACTTCAGAACCCTTGCTATCGGGAGGTGTGCAATTCGCGGAGAGGCCCAACTCGCTGACGTCTGATGAATGAGTCAGCAAACAGAGCTCCAACGCAGTCGCAAGAGCAAGGCGTCGTCATTACACCGACCGCAACGATGGCTCTCGGTGCAAGTTCTCATGTTGATTCCACTGGCCCGTGAGGTGTACAGTGTGAGCACGAATGTCCGTCTACTCGACGACCACGTTTACAGCTCGGCTGCGGCCACGGGTTCTGCGCCTCAAAATCACGCATACTTAATACATCGTTGTCAGTTGAGTACGGCTTACAATAAGCAGATCATGTCCGCTCAGTTGTGCCTATATCTTCATGGGACGTTCGGCGTAACGACGTCGCAGGCTTGGGAGGCTTAGCACACTTTCTGTGCATCTATGAAGGCCAACCAGGGGGAATCGCCAGAATAGTATTTTGTGTGGTCGCTGTGTGCTCTGTCGAGGTGTGCTCTGTTAAGTACTAGTTATCGACACAACGAGTTTCGCTGACGACGCTGAGCTCAGTTCCCAAAGTGGTGGGTCGCGATCGTGAGTTTGGCTCCCTGCACAAGGCATATGAAGCATTATACCGGCTCCAGTCAATACGACGGAAGCTTGTTAAACGACTAGCACACTGAGCGGGGCCCTTAGTGTTTGAATAGTTATTGGCCCCCAGCTACCCGGGCCAGGCAGCCCGCTAGCTCACATTGTAGGTTCCGAGTGCACTTCCAGGGAAAGCTAAGCACCATATGGCGCGTTCGAGTCAGACAGCCCTTGGAGAAACAACCTGAAGATACAATGTACTGCATCTCACTTTCCTCTGCCGGCCTCCGTGTACCACACTGCCCCGAGTGTTGGTTCGTAGTCATCCTGATGTCGTCATATCGCGTCGGCGACCGGATCCAACTCTGCCAGATGGACCCAGACCGGGAAGCAACGCACTGAATTGCCCGTGGCCAGAAAGACTGTATGGCCCTGCACTAGGCTGTTGGTAGGTAGGTCCCTCGGCACGCAGGTGGTTGGGAGCCCGCGCAGAATCCAAGTTGTTCGTCATCAGTATACTGTCAGATACTTAGTCCGCGACGAACCGGTCAATACTATGCGTCGACCCGAAGGCGTCGTCGTCACTACGTTCCGTATGTGATTGCTGCACATCAATGTACGACGGACAGCCAGAAGTAATAGGATTCATTTGTCGCGGTTGCGTTGGGAAAGGCAGGGGGGTGGCGTGACCAGTGTCGTGGCGGGGCGCCTAATCGGGACGGCCTGATCGGGGCATGGGACGACCTCACCGCTTTCACGTTGCATCGAGCTGGTGCTTGCTGCCCCCCGTCTCTGCTTGCAGGCCTCCCCTTCTTCCTCAACTACCATCTCGTGTTTCGCTCGTGCGCGCAGCACCACAATGTCTGCCTAAGTGCGGACCGAAGATCGCTGCGAATTCGAATCTAGTGTGGAATGACGTTTACTCTCTTCGTTTCGGTCTCCCTCCTCGCCCTCGTCGTCACCGCAAGGCCTTTCGCGGACCCACAACAAGGTGACGGACAGAACGCAACCCGCGTGTAAGTTTCTGGCTCTATTTCTATATTGTCTCGGGGCAGCGGATATGTGAAGGTGAAAGGGTCGATCTCGGTGGCGGTGGCGGCTCTTGCCATGCGCTCTATGCCGTTATACTGCGTGCTTCGAGCAACGACAACGCGCATGATGGTCGTTATCGCACATACGACTGCTTTGGTGCACGCTTGGTACATACGCAGCGCTCGGCACTCATTGCCAGTACCGCGCGCTTCGACAGCTGCCCTGTATCTGAGCCGCTGTGTCTTATTACATGTGCCTAACTCATCCCGAGCTCACCTTTATCTTTTGATTCCCGATATACTAACGTGCGTCTTCCGTGATTAGGAACGTCCAGTCGAATGGCATAACGTCCAGGAGCTTGCGAGAGGCGGTCCAAGCCGTCTTTCAGAGTAAGACAGGGTACGTTCGCTCTACTCCTACCTTCCTACCTATTGCGCCCGCTGACCCGCTGACCCATCTGTTCATCTCAGTAATCCCCTCCCCGGTATTCCGCCCTCCGTCTCTGACGCCGACATCCGTGTCCACCTGACCTCCCCCACTGTCCTCACCTCGCACCTCGCCGCTCTCGAGCTTGCGGGCCTCGATGCCGTTAAGGCCGTCCTTCCCCTCCCCTTTTCCTCACTTGCTGGCGTCGGCGCGGACGGTGCACAGCTCTCCGAACTCACAGACGAGGAACGTCGTCTATACGAGCTTCTACGAGATGACCCCGCGGCTAGTCTCGAGGACCTCGATGGTGGCGTACGCCCAGTTCCAGAACTCATGAGCCCGGAAGCGTCACAACCCGCAGACGCGCTCGCGGTCAACGAACATGAAGATGACACTCAGCAGTCACCAGCACTCAATACGACGAGTACCAGTGCTACGCCGTCTGTGGCGCCAGCTTCCCCTGCTCTTGTCGTGCTGGCCGTGTCTGCCATTATCTCGCTTCTAGTTGTCGCTTGTGTCTCTGTCTCACTCTTCACCGTCTCATACTTCCGCAAGCACGTTTTGCGATCCGATGTGATTGCTTGGGACGTCATTCCTCGCATCGAGAAGGGCGCCGAGTCACGTCCGCAAGACGCTGATGACACTGGCGGAGCGAGTGATCCTGAAAGAGGGACGACTGCAAGTAAGGACATGGAGAAGGATCTCGACCTGATCGACTTCGACGGGCCAGTCACAGTTGACTCTCTGTCGAACGTTGAGCCCGCTCAGGTGCTCCCACCGGAGTATAGCGAGAAGACAGGGTTACGTGACCTCGAGAAGGACGAAGACATAGGCAACGCTTTGGACGAGAAGTCCGCGTACTACGACGCACCACTTCTGTTCACCGCCGACACTGTCCCTGCGGCTCCCCGCCTCAGCGTTGTCATCACCTCGGACACAGACACATACTCTGCACACCCTGACCCGGAGCTCCTTCCACTCCCCGCCTCACCAGCACCCTCCCCGCGTGTTGAGCCACTCGCGGTGCCGCCCTCGCTCAGGCGACTGCCTTCACAGACGCAAATGCGCGAGCGCGACGTCGCCGGTGTATCCCCCGTCTCCAAGCCTGCATGGTCGGTCCGCGCCGCCGCTTCTCCCGCCCTTGGCCTCCCCGCGTCCGCAGCTCAAGAGCCCGGCACACCGCTCCCGTTCTCTGTCGTCCCTCCACGTACGCCGTCACCACCAGCGATGCCCGGCGCGCTCTTCTCTGAGGCAGAGGCCGATGCACAGCAACAGGAGATGGCGGAGATTGCTAGGCCGGGACGTAGGGCCTACCGCGCGCCGATGCCTGAGTTGGATATCGCGTTCGCTCTGCAGCTTCGCCCAGGTCTCGGTCTCGGCGCGGAGGGTGCGTGGCTCGTCCGCTTCTTGATGGCGATGTTTGGATGGCTAGGCGTCGTCGTCGGTGGCGGTGGCGCTACTGGTACAGGCGTGGCGAGAGAGAGGCGGGCGGTTATAGCGTGAGTGCCGCGTGGGGTGCCGGGAAGTAGTTGAGCTGCGGAAGGTGCGCTTTAACTTGTCTATGGAAATCCGGGACTCGTCTCTGGAGGTTTGTGTCTCATGTGCTTGCATTTACGGATTATACCGACCCTCAACTCAACAACTCGACTTGCAACCCATCATCTCTCAACTACGGCACATTTCTTATTTAATCTTCATCCTCATCTCGATGTCATGTAATACATCGCATGATCTCGGGTCCGCTTTCTCCGCTACTGACCTGTGGCCTTGTCTAGTCGGGCACTGTCGTACAGTACATATGCTCACTTCTACCTATTACCCGCACACCCTCGCTGTTGCACCTGCTTCTTCTCGTCGATGTCGTCAATAATCGGTTGCATGAACCAGATACTGTTGCCCACCGAACTACATAGCTGATGCATCTCAATGTGATCGGCCCGGAACAGAGCGCTTGAGTAGGGCGTGTTGCTCGACAAGTCCCAAGCTTCTTGCACTCATACTCTGTTCTACCTCTTGTCTTGAACAATCACTTGAGACCGCAATGCGCGTCGCGAAAGCCTGCCCCTTCGCCTTCGAGTGCGAGCAAGCACCCAGCACTCCGTACTCCACTGCAGTGCTACCATCGGAACCTTACCAATACGCAGTTACCACATGTTCTGTGCGCGTCCAGTTCAGCGCACGACCTCTACTGGCTCATCGGAAGTAATCTCTCGCTTGAACGTTCCTCCAATACCTCGGATGTCGCAGAGATACTATCAGTGACGTCGAGGACGGGGATGACTAAGAGCGGTCGCTATTGGCGTTGAACAAGAGTTAGTAAGCCGCACGGGGGCCCAGGTGAAGTACGACATCTATCGCGTATGGCAATCACAGTCTTCTCAGCTCTCGAGACACAGCATAAGCGACACCCTGGGCGAACTCGTACCCCTCGAGGAACATGACGAAGTACGTTGTGACAGGTGCTACCGGTGGTCTCGGCTCGCAAGTGCTGCTCTTCCTCCTCCACCTCGTTCCCGGTATGTGTCTGCGTATGTCCGACCTCAGACTTGTTCGTCTCAGTTCCTTTGACAGCCTCTGACATTATCATTTCCCTGCACAACCCCGCTGGAGTGTCGCCCACCATTGCCGCATCCGGTGTCGAGGTGCGCAAGGGCGACTACGCCGATCCCGATTCACTCCGCGCCGCCTTTGCCGGTACAGACAAGCTCCTGCTCGTCTCCTACCCCTCGATTGCCCATGAGCTCCGCGTGCGCATGCACAAGAATGCAATCGATGCCGCCAAAGCCGCTGGAGTCAAGCACATCTACTACACGAGTCTCGCATTCGGTTTCGGCTCCCGAAGAGAGCTTGTCCCCGTAGGAGAACCAGAAAGTGTTGCGGCGGTGATGCAGGCACATCTTGACACGGAGGCATATCTACGTGCAAGTGGATTGACCTACACCATCATCCGCGAAGGTATATATAGTGAGAGCTGGCCGCTTTACTTCGGGTTCTGGAGCCCGACAGAAGTAACGAATGAAGTCGTGATTCCATATGGAGACGGTGCGATTGCATGGGTCAGCCGAGTGGACCTTGGAGAGGGAACAGCTCGGATACTTTCAGCGGTACATTGTTCTTTCAACCCTCATAGATGTCCAAACTGATTGTACGGCAGAAGAATGGCTACGAGAACCGCACACTTCTTCTTTCGGGCACTCGGCCTGTCACACTCTCCGCACTCGCCTCCACTATATGCTCTGCTGTGAATCGACCTGTCCACTTGCGAATCGTCTCAACAGATGAATATGTGGCTATCCACACGGGTCGACCAGGACCTCGCGGAGAGGCTTCTTTCCTTCGGGACTGGGCAACCACATATGAAGCTCTGGTACGAGGCGAGTGCGCAGTGGTGGATGTGACACTACATGAGCTAGTAGGCCGGGAGCTTGTGACATTCGAAGAGACAGTATTGAGCACTCTTGGTGTTGATGGAGAGGGCGCAGTGCAGCAGTATGCTAAATGATACACTTTTGTAGCAGTGCAGCCATGGTGTGAAGTAATTGGGGATCAGTGAGCAACTTGCAATCATGAGTGTGTGATGTGAGTAGCAGTGAGATGGTGTTGGAGGGATGAGTGAGAGTGTGGCGTGTGGGAACAATCGGTAAAGTGGTCCATCAGCGGAAAGGGTGGAACCTTATATAGCTTTGGATTAGGCGTCTGCGCCTAGATATACGTACCAAACTGGCCGGGCAAGGTCGGGCCTTGGGGACAAGACACAGCCCTCTGCAATGTATTATATTTAGTTATCTTGGCCTACATATAAGATAAAAAAGGGCCTTATAGGCAAACCCTGCCCAGTCGAAGCCAATGGCAAGTGCCAGTGACCGGCACATGAGATGACGTCAGACATAGGCCAGCCACATACCTTATCAGTCACAGTGGCCATTGGCAGGCTTCATGACCAGAGACTATCAGGCCGTGTATGCCATGACTACATCTGGCTCGGACTGCTAAGGTATTGTGCTTACTGGCTGATCATTGGGGACTATAGGCCTTGTACCGTAGCCACAATGAGGGAGAACAAGTATTTTATTAATTGTATAGTAGTACAGGCGGCAGGCCAACAAGCACGACGGGCGAGCAACAACGCTATGGAGACAACAGGCAGAGCAGAGCATGGTACGTACAAACAGAGCAGCTAGCATACGACCGCCTGGTCGACACGAGGTGGAGAACAGGCACACGAGCATAAAGAACTGTATCGATTGTGAGTATATGTCGCGCAGGCAGGCACAGCCACATACCTAACTATATGCTTCCTGTTACGAGTAGTCACGGGTGCGTGATCTGGATCCATTTATTTTCCTTTTATTTCCCCTTAGCTACCCCTACTTCCCTCACGTGACTCCAGTCCGGCTGTGCCCCTTCACGGTCCGACCTTGTACCATATGATTAGGGATCGGAGAGCCGCCTCTCCTCAAGGACGCTGTTCATTGGTTACCCAGTATTTCCCTCACCTCGTTTCCCCTCACATGCCTACCCCTATGACTCCCTAGCTACCCTCTGACTGTGCGGTTTGTCCCCCTGTTTCTCCTAACTATATGCTTCCTGCATTCCGGGGGCGGAATGCACTTGCCTGATTTGGCAGGTGCGAACAAGCGCCCTCAGCCACCCGCGTTGTGCCCGGCATTCCGCCCTCCCGGGGCAAAATCGCCCTGCACGCCGCCTCTCCTGGGCGTTTTGTTTAGAACAAAAAATACATTTGGGTTCTACTACTCGATGCGCACCCACGCGCGCAACAACGGAGGCAAACGGCCGCCTGGACGTTGTGCTATGGGGCCCGCAACTTCGCGCCACCTCAGCCACAGTTAGGCGCTTACCGTGTCTGCGCGCGGTGTTGTCCCCCCTGGGGCAAAATCCGGCTGCACGCCGCCCCTCCTGGTGGTTTTTTCTAGAACAAAAAATACATTTGGGTTTTATTCCTTGATCCGCACCCATGCGCGAAAAAACGGAGGCAAATCGCCGCCTGGACGTTGTGCTATGGAGCCCGCAACATCGCGCCACCTCAGCCACAGTTGGGCGCTTACCGTCTGTGCGCGGTGTGGTCTGCCCTCCCGGGGCAAAATCGGCCTGCACGCCGCATCCCCTGGCGTTATTTTCTAAAACAAAATATATATTTGGGTTTTCAAACTTGATGCGCACCCACGCGCGCAAAAACGCAGGCAAACGGCCGCCTGGATGCTGTGCTACGGGGCCCGCAACTTCGCGCCACCTCAGCCACAGTTCGGCGCTTACCGTCTGCGCGCGGTGTCGTCTGCCCTCCTGGGGCGAAATCGGGCTGCACGCCGGCCCTCCTGGCGTTAGTTTCCAAAACAAAAGATATATTTGTGTTCTAGTATGTAATGCAAACCCACGCGCGCAGTAAGCGGGCAAAACGGCGGCCTGGATAAAGTGCTACGGCGTCCGCAACTTCGCGCCACCTCAGCCACAGCACGGCGCCTACCGTGTCTGCGCGCGCGGCGGTCTTCCTGCCTCCGTACAGCGGGCTCCGTCTTGTAGTTAGCCACTATTCTTTTATTCATAGGTAAGACTTAATCTTATGGTCTTAATATGCACTCAACAACACGAATTGAGGCCCACACGTTGCATGCGGCCATGTGCTATCTCGCGCCACCTCAGCCACCCGCCAGCGCTCAGGCTCTACGCCAGCGCAACTCCTCTCTCTCTCCCCACCACCACCTCTCTGCTTCGCCCCGCCTCGCTTCCCTCTCCTCTCGCCGCGACACGACCACCTGGACTTCGCCTCGCCCCACCTCGCTCCCCTCTTCTCTCGCCGCGACTCGTCACCTGCACGCCACGATGACCATCCGGTGCGGCGCGCGAACACTATCACCGCCTGCCGTCCGCCCGCTGCCCGCCCTCCCTGTTCGCCTTCGCCCTGCACCGCCGTGCCTCAACAAGGCCGGCTTCTGCAGGGTGTGCCGTTACCAAAAGTAAGGAGGTGGGAATGTGTTCGCAACATGTAAGCTCGGTAGGCTTAGAAGGTGAGTCGCGACGCCTCTCCTCTCTCCTCAGCCCCTACTGCTCAACGGCAACAGCTCGAGGCCCCAAGTGCACCCTCGCACGCCGTTTGAAGCCGCGCAACTACCCACACGCAGCGCACAGGCCGCGCAACTCCCCTCGCGCGTCGCCAGGGGCCGTGCAGCGTCCCGCATGCGGCGTACGGATCGCACGCCCACCCGCCCACGACCTCCGGGGCCGCACACTGCCTGTATGCAGTGCATCAGCCACGCGAGCACCCGCCCACGTCGCCCCATGCCGCGCAACCCCTCTCGCGTGGCGCCAAACACCGCGCACTCGCCCGTGCATCCGCACGCCCCCCTGTCCCCGCCCTTCCATACTGCACGACTACCCTCGCATGTCGTCACGCACCGCACAACAACCTGCGCACCGCCCAAGGCAGCGCAACCGCCCCCATGCCATGTACAGCCCGCGCGACCGCCCGCCCAAGCCTCTCGACCCCCGCCCAACTGCCCTTGCGTGGTGCCAGGCAACACGCGATCGCCCGCGCGTCCACCCGCCGACGCCATTACACACCGCGCGGCCACCGGCATGCGGGGTACAGGCCGCATGGCCCCCCCGCCTGCCTGCGCCGTTAGAGGCTGGCTGACCGCCGCTATGCGGCGTACACTCCGCCCCATTGCCTGCCCACGCCCTTCGACCCCGCCCAACTCCCCTCGCGTGGTGCCAGGCACCATGTGATCGCCCGCGCGTCCACCCGCCGACGCCATTACACACCGCGCGGCCACCGGCACGCGGGGTACTGGCCGCATGGCCTCCGCCCGCCCGCCCGCGCTGTTAGAGGCTGCGCGACCGCCCCTATGTGGCATACACCGCGCCCCATTGCCTGCCCATGCCCTTCGACCCCGCCCAACTCCCCTCGCATGGCGCCAGGCGCCTCGTCATTGCCTGTGCGCTGTCCGTGGCTGCGCGTCCACCCGCCCACGCCATTAGAGACCGTGCAATAACAAGCGTGCGGCGTACAGGCTGCATGCCCCCTCCCCCCGGCCTGCACTGTTAGAGGCTGTGCGACCGCCCCTATGCGGCGTACGGCCCCCGTGACTACCATGGCCATATCCAACTGCCGATGCCGTTTGAGCCCAATGGGCTCCCCTCGGGCATTCTCAGGGACTTTGCCCCCCTGCTTGTTGCTAGGGACTGGAGCCCATGGGCCCGATTTTCGTATATTTAGATGTGTCCATTCTGTAGTTAAATCTATCGAGCAATATATGTTTTGTAGAGTGAGTGGGGGTTTTAATTAAGTCACGAAACAAATGTACAGTAAGTCAAAATGAGCTCAGTCATCATCCGAGAAGCTCGACAGGCTTGAAGAGCTCGCATCTGAGGAGCTCGACGAATCGTCTTCTTCGTCATTGCCCTGAACGAGAGTATCTTTGTAGTTTGCTGCTGCCTTTTCGGCACGCATCTTGGCCTTCTCAGCTTTCTCCTGAGCCTTCATCATGTCACGGTGACGACGGCGGAGTGTATGGGCTGCACGGCGCTCTAGCTCATCCGTCACTGGTTCTTTCTGCTTCTCAAGAGGGCTAGCTGCACGGATATCAGCCTTGACTATGACTCGAGCCAGGGGAGTGAGGCTTTTATCGAAGACAATGGAGTCACGGTCAACTGTGACAATGGCCCTGTCTTCACGTTGCACAATCTTTTGAAAGCGCATTCGTGCAGATGGAGCCATGCACCTCCAGTGATAATACTTGAAGTGCACGTCCGTCTTGTGCTGTCAATGACATGTAAGTATTCTCACAACAACCAGTTTTAAAAACACTTACGTGCATCGTAACTCCTGGGAGGAAGCGTTTCACGACCGTCTGCCCAGCTTTGAACTTGCGCTGGGCTGTAAAAAGTCAGTAATATGACACAAAACACAGCCAGACAAACTCACCAGAGCATCTCGGAGCAGAACACTCCTCAGTCGTATTGTTGTCCTTTGAGGTCCACGCAAAAATGACTGGCGGCATCTCCGAAATGGCCTGCGCAGCATCCGTGTTGTGCTTCGACTTAGGGTTGACATCGCCAGTCTGCTTCGTCGCCTTGTTCTTACCACGTTTGATCGCCTCAGATATGTTCTTGTGGTGTGCATTAGCCTTGGCCTCAGCACGTTTGTGCTGGAAACAGCTTTAGAGTGACAGAAAACAAAATGTGTGCATACATACATGCCGTGTTTTGATCTTCTTATGAGCGTAGTATTCCGGTGGCTGAGATTATCATTAGAACCCACATCTCACACAGTAAGTAAAAGAGCTCACCGTCTTTGAGCGTTCACGACGTATGAGAGTCCACGTCTCTGGCTGTATACATGTCACTATCCAAGCATAGGACACTCTCAGAGACAACTAACTGGTGGAAGTGCTCCACTTGATGTGGCTATATCCGTTGTCACCCCAGTGCCAGTGCGCGTGGGAGGTGCACGATGGAGTGTGCGTCCACGTTTAGCTGGCTGTGTGACAGAAGCAACCGAAGCCATGGGATACTGGGAATACAGTATCAGTTGAGGTCCCTAAATCTAGTCTTTCGACACACCTGGGGCCCAGTAACATTACCACTAATTGCCGAATTCCAAACCTGTTGCTCGTTTGTATTCTGGGCAGGTTGGGGCTCCCCATCTAGGAGTATAATTAAAATATCCACAGATATATGAATGAGGGAAACCCACTACTAGCTCCCTGAGCCGGGGTTGAAGGTCTTGAGACAACCATTTTCGACTGCTAGAGCTCTCAGCCACTTGTGCTTACCAAATAAGGCAATGAACATACCTGAAGGTCTACAGGCAAGTTCGGAGCGAGCGAGCGTGACCGTGCGATAGAGAAGCAAAGAAGATGATGCGTGGAGGAAGAGCGGGCGAGGAGACAAGGCGGGCGGGCGAGCGCAGCGTCGCAAAGTTTTGCTGCGTCTCGGCGTTTGCCGCCGAGCGCTCTCAGTCCCACGGTCGACGCGTGTCCCCTTCCTCCTACCTCCATGTTCTCTCCCTCCTGTTCCCTCTCGCCTCGTTCTCGCCGCCCGCCTCCAGCTCCCAGCGACTCGTCGATACGCCGCAACTCGAGGCTAGGCTAGGCGCGGCACCGATGGGGCTGCCCAGCCTGCCTCGGCCGGTCTGAGCCGTACTCCCGACCGCCCGGCCCATACGGAACCACGAGCAGCGACGGTGAGTCCAGTTAGGGTTAGGAGGCGCCGACGACGACGAGTGCGAGCGGAGCGAGCACGAGGAGGAGGAGGTGCCTCGTGAGGGAGGCGATAGCAGGCGACAGCGGAGTGGGGAGCCACTTCGCACCTGTTTCGCGTCTTATATACGCTCTTCAGGCCTGACTTTTAGTAGCACATGATGCTTACCGACGCTGACTGAGAGCACAAATGCTGACAGCGTGACGATGACTAGTGAATTACTCAGCGCGGGCAGTACGCTGAGTAACGGAACCATATGACCAAGCGGACCCACACGGACACCCTAACCGGCACCGCCCAATTAAGGACATCCGGAAAGAGAAGACCACATGGACCCACCGTGGACGGGTTCCTATCGAGAAAGGAAAGCCCGGCTTCCCCGGGAGATAACGCATATATCTTATCTTTCGAATTCTCGGCCAATGCCGGCCAATCTAATCTCGAGACCATCTAATCTAATCTAAGAGATCACGGGACAATAGAGCGGCTAAACTCTGATCACGTGCCGAGCCCCTGCGCATCCACACAGAGTTAGGTTATGGGGGCTGCTAGGTTGACGTAGGTCGACCCACAGCCGCCCGACCTAGGGTTGGCGCCCACTAGGGCCACCCACCCTGGGCCAGGTCGTGCCACAGAGCACTTGTACATGGTGAGTGCACCATGTACAGTGCACGCACCGTAGTGGCCCAAGGGAAAGAGGTGCACTAAGTGCAATGGTGCGATGGGAGGCCCACTGACTAAGGGGGACACTACATGTCTGTGTGATGCACCAAGTGCACCCACTTGCATGGAAGGCATGTGCACTGCCATGGACCTGTGGTGCACGAAGTGCACTGTGGGACTCGGAGGAGGGTGCGAATCGTGGGCACATTGCACGAAGTGCACCAGGAGTATGGAGGGCTAACCGGTGTAATTACATGGGCTACAGTATGGGCGTACGAACAGAGTGCACGAAGTGCACTGTGGGAGGTACAACAGAGTGCAATACATGTGGCTGCGATGTGTTTGCGGTGCACGGAGTGCACTCCATGAAGTGCGTGTGCCATATGGGTCTGCTCTGTGGATGCAGCGCACGAGGGGCATCGCAGTGCACGAAGGGCATCATAGTGCACGAAGGGCGACCTTCGCCCACTGTGATGCCCTTCATGTACTGCAATGCCCTTCGTGCACTGTGATGCCCTTCGTGCACTGTGATGCCCTTCATGCACCGTGATGCCCTCCGTGCACGCAGTGCACTGGGTGCACTTCATGGGGTGCACGTGCCATGTGGATGCTGCTCTGTGGATGCAGTGCACGAAGTGCATCACAGTGCTTGAAGGGCATCACAGTGGGCTGCTAACTATTGGACTACACACGGCCAACACAATTGCATGGAGGCGCACTGTGTGATCTTGGTGGATGCACAGTGCACGAAGTGCATCGGGGCTGGGTGGTGTGACAGGCACTCACGGAATGCGCAAAGGGCATGATAGTAGTAGGGGTGCACCTGAGAATGAGGCAGAGGATCACAGTGAGCCTCAGTGGATGCAGGGTGCACGAAGGGCACTGTGGGGCCAGCAGGACCCATGAACTCCGGAGTGGGAGGCTGAGACCGGAGTGCATGGGCTGACCGGAGTGGTCCTGGAGGTGCCGGGGTGCACGAAGTGCACTGTGGCTACGGGGGGTCATGCTGGTGAGAGTTGTGTACCAACTCCGGGGTATGGCCGGAGTTTGGGGAGTGGGTGAGACAACTCCAGGGTGCACTTAGTGCAATGCGGTGGGGAGTGGAGTTATATGGAGTTGGCCGGAGATGGTGGTGGAGCACGGTGGACACGATGCACGAAGTGCACTCCGGCGTGGTGGGCGGTGGCGTATCAGGGTGCACGAAGGGCATCTGCGAGGGCGGGGAGCTCCCATGGGCGCCTGTTCCTCCGGGGGTTCACCCGGAGTGCTGCGCGAGGCGTCTGTGCCTTGAGAGTGCACGAGGTGCACCGTGCGCATGGGGCAGGCCCTCTGGAGAGCTACCGCTGCATTGGACATGGATTAATGCAGTGACAAGCTTCGTCTAGTGAATGAATATACATATGATATGGTTAACTTGAAACCACAGTGTTAATTCCTTGTCAACAGACAGAGGCTGCAATGTCCCTGGTCTATCATCATACCATTAATCAGCCAATGGCATACTATTCAGCATGGTGTGATCCGCATGTGGACAGGGCCGCCTCATGTGCACGGTGCACCTCGTGCACTCTCAAGGCACAGACGCCTCGCGCAGCACTCCGGGTGAACCCCCGGAGTAACAGGCGCCCATGGGAGCTCCCCTGCCCTCGCAGATGCCCTTCGTGCACCCTGATACGCCACCGCCCACCACGCCGGAGTGCACTTCGTGCATCGTGTCCACCGTGCTCCACCACCACCTCCGGCCAACTCCATATAACTCCACTCCCCACCGCATTGCACTAAGTGCACCCTGGAGTTGTCTCACCCACTCCCAAAAACTCCGGCCATACCCCGGAGTTGGTACACAACTCTCACCAGCATAACCCCCCGTAGCCACAGTGCACTTCGTGCACCCCGGCACCTCCAGGACCACTCCGGTCAGCCCATGCACTCCGGTCTCAGCCTCCCACTCCGGAGTTCGTGGGTCCTGCTGGCCCCACAGTGCCCTTCGTGCACCCTGCATCCACTGAGGCTCACTGTGATCCTCTGCCTCATTCTCAGGTGCACCCCTACTACTATCATGCCCTTTGCGCATTCCGTGAGTGCCTGTCACACCACCCAGCCCCGATGCACTTCGTGCACTGTGCATCCACCAAGCTCACACAGTGCGCCTCCATGCAATTGTGTTGGCCGTGTGTAGTCCAATAGTTAGCAGCCCACTGTGATGCCCTTCAAGCACTGTGATGCACTTCGTGCACTGCATCCACAGAGCAGCATCTACATGGCACGTGCACCCCATGAAGTGCACCCAGTGCACTGCGTGCACGGAGGGCATCACAGTGCACGAAGGGCATCGCAGTGCACGAAGGGCATCGCAGTGCACGAAGGGCATCACAGTGCACGAAGGGCATTGCAGTACATGATGGGCATCACAGTGGGCGAAGGTCGCCCTTCGTGCACTATGATGCCCTTCGTGCACTGCGATGCCCCTCGTGCGCTGCATCCACAGAGCAGACCCACATGGCACACGCACTTCATGGAGTGCACTCAGTGCACTCCGTGCACTGCAAACACATTGCAGCCACATGTATTGCACTCCGTTGTACCTCCCACAGTGCACTTCGTGCACTCTGTTCGTACACCCATACTGTAGCCCATGTAATTACACCGGTTAGCCTCTCCATACCTCTGGTGCACTTCGTGCATTGGGCCCACGATTTGCACCCTCCTCCTGCAGTGCACTTTGTGCACCGTGGGTGCATGGCAGTGCACATGCCTTCCATGCAAGTGGGTGCACTTGGTGCATCACACAGACTTGTAGTGTCCCCTTCAGTCAGTGGGCCTCCCATCACACTGTTGCACTTAGTGCACCTCTGTCCCTTGGGCCGCTATGGTGCGTGCACTGTACATGGTGCACTGACCATGTACAAGTGCTCTGTGGCACGACCTGGCCCAGGGTGGGTGGCCCTAGTGGGCGCCAACCCTAGGTCGGGCGGCTGTGGGTCGACCTACGTCAACCTAGCAGCCCCCATAACCTACGGTGTCTCATAACCTAACCCAATCTTTGCAGTATCAATTGGGAGGATCAGCTGCATTGCTACCTCTGAGGTCAGCCCTGAGAGTAGCCAAGTGAGTTCAGTTCACAAACTCTGCTACTGTGCTGCTCACAGGTCAGAGTAGTCTGCTGCGTGTTTCCTTATTGGGCCTGCGTCCTCACATAAGCACCTGCGTCTACCATATATGGTGCTGCGTCCTCACATAATCACCTGCGTCTACCATATATGGAAGCCGCAGAACGCTGCGGCTTCCTAATTCGTCACGACCTAGCCCTAGGTCGTAAAACTTATACTACTAGGATGCGCAGGGGCTCGGCACGTGACCTGAGTCTAGCCGCTCTATTGTCCCGTGATTTCTTAGATTAGATTAGATGGTCTCGAGATTAGATTGGCCGGCATTGGCCGAGAATTCGAAAGATAAGATATATGTGTTATCTCCCGGGGAAGCCGGGCTTTCCTTTCTCGATAGGAACCTGTCCACGGTGGGTCCTTGTGGACGGCACCGTTTCGGATGCCCTTAATTGGGCGGCGCCGTCTCGGGTGTCCGCGTGGGTCCGCTTTGGTCATGTGGTTCCGTTACTCAGCGTACTGCTCGCGCTGATTAATTCACTAGTCATCGTCACGCTGTCAGCATTTGTGCTCTCAGTCAGCGTCGTTAAAGCATCATGTGCTACTAAAAGTCAGGCCTGAAGAGCGTATTTAAGACGCGAAACAGGTGCGAAGTGGCTCCCCACTCCGCTGTCGCCTGCTATCGCCTCCCTCACGAGGCACCTCCTCCTCCTAACCTAACCTCAATGGTGATCTTGAAGAGGACATCTACATGGAGCAACCTGAAGGTTGGGTAGTTCCAGGCAAGGAAGACTGGGTCTGTCTCCTCAAGAAGGCTATCTATGGTCTTAAGCAAGCGTCTCGTCAATGGAACGCTAAGATCCACAAGTCTCTCCTTGCACAGGGTTTTACATGGACATACTCGGATGCCAGTGTATACGTTTATTCGAGCACTGGAGATCATGCTTGTATCATTGTACTCTACGTTGATGATCTACTTCTGTTGGGCGATTCTAAACTCTTCATTGAAGAAGTAAAGCAGAAGCTTAAGCAAGAATACCAGATGACCGATCTTGGACCAGTAGAACGCTTCCTGGGTCTTCGAATTCGTCGAGATCGCACAAAGCGCAAGATCCTCGTTGACCAGACGGAATATATTCAAACTGTTCTAGAGAGGTTTAACATGAACAACTGCAAGTCCCAAAGGACACCTCTCCCTGCTGGCGCCATTTTGGAAAAGAACAAAGAAACCGCATCTGATCAGTTCCGCACCCAGTACCAGAGTATTATCGGAAGCATCATGTATGCTATGCTCGGTACACGTCCAGACATCGCGTTCGCTGTCACGCGATTAGCCAAGTTTGCCTCGAACCCTTCGCAAGCACATATGGGCTACGCATATTATATCCTGCGTTACCTTCAAGGAACAAAGGACTACGCCCTTTGCTACGATGGTGCTTCAAATTCAGGACTGGTTGCCTACTCAGACTCGGATTGGGCTGAAGACCGCGATGATAGGCACTCCACATCTGGCTTTGTCTCCATGATGGCCAATTGTGTCGTTTCCTGGGCATCTAGACGCCAACCTACAGTTTCCCTCTCTTCTACTGAAGCAGAGTACAAAGCCGCCTCCGACACTTGTCATCAAATGGCATGGCTCAGAAACTTTGGTAAGGAGCTTGGTGACAATATGACTGCTCCTACTCCCTTGTGTCTGGACAACCAAGGAAGCATCTTCCTTGCGGTTAATCCTGCCGTGGATCGCCGCACAAAACACATAGAAATTCGGTATCACTACATTCGAGAGTTCTACGAATCTGGGGAAACCGACATTTTCTACGTTGCTAGCGAAGACCAGTTAGCAGACCAACTGACCAAGAACATTCCATTCTCATCAGTCGAGAAGTTCAGGTCTTTCTCTGGCATGGTATCGACACCTTGAACAAGTGGGAGTGTTGAACTTTCCATATTTGGTGTCATATGTTAACTTATCAATCGGACAACCTATATATGGACTTGTGTTCTGCGGTGTCTGATTACATACGTTCTTTGATGGACTCTGCCTGGACTCGATCCCAAGACCTTGTCCAGGCCCTTGTAGATAGTTCTAGACTACGGACCCTTCTAGACACACTCCCTTCTGGACTCTTCTAGATAGTTCCGTAGATATGACTCACCCTGATGCCTGATGACTCAGGCTGACTAGGTATGACTCACCGCTCATGTGGTACGATTACTCATGCTCTCTCATGACTCACATGACCAGTTCCCCTCATGTATATATACTGGGCTGATGCGCCCTCTAATCAAAAAAGACTTTACCTCCTGTTCCCCTGTGTGCGCCTCACAGGTCTTTCCCTGGAGCTTCCCCTGGGTACTGTCTCGTTCTATCACCTTCAACCACACTAACATTTGAATCTCCTCACTTCAACACAAAGCACTTACTATGTATACTGGGACTTTGATGGAGGTACCAGTGGGGAAAATGAGGCGGCGGGACGGCGGCGGGCAAGGCAGTCAAGTGGGGAGCCAGCGGCGGGACATTTAGTTTGCGCGGATTGCAACAGGCGCAACACGTTGAGTTGTGTAGGGGTTGTCGGGGATGTGGGTGGGCGGGCTCATGAGCCGGCGAGAGGGTGCTGTAAGCAGATAAAGCTCTGCGGGAAGGCATCCGCTTTAGTAATAATACTATCATACAGTGCACCGACTATGTACATACAAGTGAGAACACTACAACAGCTCCCCTGTAAGGCGCTCGAACATATGCGCATCGTGCCCCTCCGCGATCAGCCCTCCCGGCCGCACATCAGCATGCCAGCCATGGTCGCTTGTGATCACAATGTCGTACGGGTACCGGGCCTCCCCAGCGTGCCCGCCCCAGTCAAAGTCAATGAGCTGGACCTCTCCCTCCTCCGTGACCAAGACGTTCGGCTCGCGCAGGTCTCCGAACACGAAGCCTTTGTCGTGAAGCATCTTGACGGCCTTGCGGAGTGGCTCCACGACGGAGGATATGTGCACAGAGACACTCGCCACAAAGTCCGTGATGACGACCCACATTCCTACGCTCTCGACCTTCTCGCAGTAATGCAACTTTGGGGCGAACCCGCCTTCGTGCGCAACCCTGTGCGCGTCCCTTCCATATGCTTCGGTGAATTTGACAACGACTTTGAACGCAGCCTTGTCCTCCTTGTCGGTGATGCAGGCATCCGCGATAAAGACGGCTTTCGAGCTGTAATCAGCAGCCAAGCGCGCCACGTACCTCAGCTCCACTCGCTGTCCATTGTCGTCGGTGTATGCGTCAAAGCTTGGGCCCACATAAGGTAACAGTGTGCTGGGGGAGGCCGGCGATGTGCCCGAGGATGCCATCCCCTTGGATGCACCGGAGGATGTCTTCAGTGCGCCGGCGGACGTGCTTGTCGTGCTGCTGAGCCGTGCATGAGAAGTGCGCTGAGCACCCACATTTGAGTGCGAGGAAGGGATCGATCGTTTCGCTCGCAAACCAGCATAATAAGTCTTCAGGTCGTCGATGCAACGTTTGAGTGCACGGAAGAGCCGCGCCATGGAGAGTATGGCTTCGGACATGGCGGACAATCCGTGTGGCGACAGAGGGGTGATAGGCATGTAGCCCGTGAAGGGCTGCGAGATGAGCTGGTCTGCGAATGCTGCCCCGCTCACGGCAATATACGGTCCGGCAATCGCAAGGAGAAGAGCAGGGCAGCAACATACATTGCGGACGGGTTCAGCCTGTAAGTCTCACAGTCGGCACAGGATCATAAGCTTCCAAAGAGCACAGACCTCGAAGGACGCATAGACGGCAACGTATGCACATTCAGCCTGTGCCCGCGGATCACAGCTACCCGTTCCAATCTCATTCGTTACCTCAGTGATGGTAACGACGGGTCTGAAACCTTTGAATGACGTGTCTGTATGTATCACACCGTCCGGTTGGAATCTACCAGAGGAATAGTGGAGCGAAGTCGAGTCGAGTATGCCAATCCCGACGGCATCCGACAAGGCAGCTCTTATGGCCCTCTGACGGGATGACTCGTCCACGTAGAACTTGGAAGATAGTTGGATGAATTCGCGAGCTGTCTGAACCTCCGCAGGAGTATATTGGATGTTGCGATCAGCGGGTTGTGACATGGACTGGGCAAAGCGGGCGAATGCCGGGTGGTAGATCATGATCGGAGGAGGAGCGAGGTGAAGAGGCCGATGGTTGTATATGGCATCCAGGTGGCTTGAGGTCTGTGTCTGCATCAGTTCACTGACAGTGGCTCCGCTGGAGGGAGAGCGCCGCTTTCTACTAGCCGCTGCAATGGCTTCTCGATCTGATACCCTGTCAAGAGGCGTGGATTTGCGCGACACTCGGACTCACGAGGGAGTTTATCTGCGGTCGCCACAGAGGCAAGGGTTGCTTGCTGGTCATCCACCAAGGTCGGCACGGCTACGAGACGCATCAGCGATGGCGGTGACACAAGGACCGCGTGAACGCACAGATGATGACCGCCAGCTTGTCCTCTGTGCCAGACAACTTCATTCTGCCGTAAATGAGGCTGGTCTTTCGCCGGATAGCTTCGTCGTTTACGGTCTGTGAGATGGTCGCATCACTTGCGTCGGGGGAAAACAGTGGTTCTTTGACCTAGGAAAGGTGAGTGCACACCGCAGCAAATGAAGGCCAGGCTCACCAGACGAACAGACACCTCGGCAGACTCCAGCTCTGTGTGGGATAAGCCGAGTCTCCTGGGCTTGGATCGGGCAAGGTGGATGAAGAAGGACTCGACGTCCGACACTGTGGACGAGCTCGCTTCGTGATAATATTCGACGTTGGCGACATATTTGTACGAGCGAGAGGCAGTGAGACTCGATCCAGCAGAGTAGTAGCAGACAAGAACGGGTATGGTGAGGGTTAGGGTCGCCATGGCCGCCACCCCAGTCACACTGCGTCTGATGCACTGTGTGACGTGACGCGCGCGTTATGAATGTGACGAAGCGCGTTCGCGCCAGGACGCGCCTCTCTCTCTCTCTGCGGCCACGATGCTCGAAGCCCGTCTCAACGAAGCGGCCATCCTCAAACGCCTCCTCGATGGTCTGGAACCCTAACCCGCCTCTCGTTCTCTGTCGCTCACCCTCCTCCTCCCCAGCCATCAAAGAGCTCGTCACCGACGCCAACTTTGAATGCAACGAAGAGGGCCTCGTTCGTCTTCCCTTCCTCCTCCACGCGCGCGCGCCACTGACCGACCTCTGCAGAGCCTCCAGGCGATGGACAACTCGCACGTTGCCCTCGTCGCGGTCAGTCTCAAGGCGTCCGGCTTCAAGCGCTATCGCTGCGACCGTCCCATCCCGCTCGGCGTGAACGTCGCCTCCTTCACAAAGGTCCTCAAGTGCGCCAAGGACGACGACGTGTGCATCCTCAAGGCCAACGACGATGCCGATGTCCTCAGTCTCACTTACGAGGCCCGCAGTGAGTTCCTTGCTCCCCGCTTCCTTCGCGCGCGCGCTCACACGACGCGTGCCAGACACGGACCGCATCGCCGAGTACGAGATGAAGCTCATGGATATCGACGTCGACACGCTCAACATCCCCGACACGGACTACGACGCGCGCGTCACCATGCCCTCCTCCGAGTTTGGCCGCATCGTCCGCGACCTCTCCCTCCTCGGCGAGTCCGTCCGCATCGAGGTCTCCAAGGAGGGTGTCCGCTTCATCAGCGACGGCGAGGCGGCCAACGGCAACATCCTCCTCCGCGACACCCAGGCCAGTGCCCGCGGCAAGGGCTCCTCTTCCAAGCAGGATGACGAAGCAGACGACGAGCCCGAAGAGGAAGACGACGACGACGACGACAAGCCAAAGAAGAAGAAAGCCAAGAAGGAAAAGGTCAAGAAGGAGGCCGGCGAGGACGTGGAGATGAACGGCGACGAGGAGCAAGATGAGGAGCAAGAGTTCAAGCCCAAAGGTGACGACGACGATGACGAGGAGGAAGAGGAAGAGGACGGCGACAAGTCGAGCAAGAAGCGCAAAAAGGCCCCCGCCAAGGTGCGCCCCGTGCCCGCTCCCAAATGACTGCTACTAACCCCCGGTGTAGAGCGGAAAGCCGGCGAAGAAAGCAAAGAAGGACGAGGACGACGAGCTGCCGGAGGGCGTGCGGGTGGAGATGAACGCGCACGTCAACCTGACGTTCAGCTTGAAGTACCTCGTCAACTTTTCCAAGAGCAGCTCGCTGTCGAACGTGGTGCAGCTCATGATGAGCAACGACGTGCCCCTCCTCGTGAGTCGCCCCGCTCGCAATCCATTCTGTGGACGCTGACGGTGCGCAGGTGTCGTATGAGTTTGGGCAGGGCCACATCCGGTACTACCTCGCACCGAAAATCGGCGACGACTGAGCCGACTGTACATGTCTCCTCCTTGTTCCCTCGTTGTGTCTGGTCGTAGCTCGTTGCATTAGCTGTGTATTGGTTGTTCCCCAAGTTCTCTTATCTACACAATAATCATGTCTTTTATTCGTCCACCCTTGTTCTGCGCGTGCCAGAGTGCGTTGTGCGGGGACAAGGCGCGTGTGGTGTCCAGAAAAGGCAAGGGCTAGTGAGTGCGCGACGGGCGCCTGAGGGGTGGTTGTCTCTGCCCAACGACCGCCGCGTTCCCAACGTCCTCCGCCCCGACCGCCGTCCCCAACACGCCTCCTCATGCCGTCAACCCTCCTCCCAGCGACCTCCCAGCAAAAAACACCAGCCCATGGCAGTCCCGCTGCCCAAGGTGCGTTGTTCCACGCGTACGCAACCATCGCCCGCCATCGCGCGCAGCAGGTCCGAGGAGAACTGGGACGACGACTTCGAGTTCAACCAGCGCAACTCGCGCGGAGACACCGTCACTGCGCACGGCGACGGCAGCTCACAGACCAACGGCGTGCCCGCGACGCCGCTCTCGAAAGACCGCAAAAACACGCTCAGGCGCTGGACAGAGGCAGGCCCCTCCGCGCCCTCCACGCCCCCCAAGCGTGCCTCGCTCCCCGGCCCAGGTCCACCCGCCGCAGAGCCCCGGAGAACTGGGACGACGACTTTCGCGACAGCACAGACTCACCAGCGCGCACCCGCACGCGTCCTGCTCCCTCGCATGCCGACGGCGACGAGCACGAGAACTGGGACGACGATTTCGACGACGGCGAGGGACGCTCGCCCACCGGCAAAGGCAAGGCGCGCTGGGGCTCGTCCGACGACGAGGACGACTACGGCTTCGCCGCCTCAGAGGAGGACCGCACCGTCACCTCGCGCCCGTGGCGTACCCCTCCACCTGAGCGACACCGCACCGCCCCCCGTCCCGCCGCTCCCCTCCCCCCTCCTCCACTCTCCACGCCCTCCGTCTTCTCCATGCCCGTCTCCTCCACCGGCCATCGCGACTCTGCCGCGTTCTCCACCAACTCACACGTCCACCTCCTCTCCACCGGGCACTCCGCACTCGCCCTCCTACCCCCGAGCCCGCCCATCCACCGCGAGCGCCGCCGCCTCCGCAAGAAGTCACGTCCACCCCCCAGCGGCGCCCCGGCGTGTACGAGCTCGAGGAGCTTCCAGACGACCTCGGCCAGGCCCTCGCGCAGGCACCGTCCACCCCAGAGATGAAGCGCGCCAGTCTCTCATTCGATGAGCAGCGCCCGCCACCTGAGCTCCCGCAGCCGATCACACCTGGTCCCTCCTCAGGGTCAGGGTCAGGCTCGGGCAAGACGCCACTGCTCTCGCGCATCGGGTCTGTAGGCAAGAAGTGGGGCGCGGGCCGCAAGAAGCGGGCGAGTACTGGGCCGACCGAGGTCGCCCTCCAAGAGCACCACACAGAGCGCGCTGGGGAGAGGGGCAGGGAGCAGCACAGAGACCACGCCTCGCGCCCTCAGTCCGTCGCGGGCACCCTTCCGACCCCGTCCTCGCCCCCGCCGACGGCGCCTCAGTCCAAAGGGAGCTGGTTTTTTCGCGTGGCGGCGGCGGTGGGCCGGGGCCTCCTCCGGCCGCGCCGGTGATGCTTGAGCATAAGACGAGCGTAGACCGACTACTGGCCATGGCTGGCCTCGACCGTACGCCACCTGCGTCTCCGCGCAAGGGAAAGGGTCCGGGGAATGTGGACAGCAAGGATGCGAACGCGAATGCAAATACGACGGGCTCGATCAGGCTGACAGACGGCTCGACGGTGTCCTCGTCGGCTCTGTTCTTTGGGACACCGAAACGCAAACCATCGCGTCCCATGTCCGTCCAGGCACCGCAACTGCAGGCGTCCAGTTCGCAGGGGTCAAGTTCCGGCTCGAGCTGGATGAGCAATCGTCCACCGGTTCCACGACACGCGTCATACGGGCACGAACTCGGCAAGCGGTCAGCGACGCCGAGCAGTCGTGCGAGCTCGAAACAGCGCTCCGCGTCTGCAAGCGTCGAGGATGTGAGCAGGAGCGACCGTAGCTCGACGGTGCGTGAGGGCCGGCGCGACCGAGGCAAGCACAGGCAGTACGCCACCGACTCGGCGGGGCCGTCAGAGTCGGAGTCTGCCAGTCACGACTCGGGGAGCGGGAGCGCGAAGGGGAAGGAGGGGAGCAGGAGCTTCATGGGCGGGATGCGACGCATCAGCCTGGGTGGCGCGAGCAAGCACCGGCGGACGGCGAGCAAGGTGCCAGAGCAGCCGGAGAGGAAGAGCTCAGGCGCAGCGACTATTCGTGCAGAGCGGGAACCCGCGGAGGAGACGACGCCGCGACCGCCCTCGCGCGTTATACGCACGTCGCAGGACGCGCCGCTCCTCCCGCCCATCGAGCTCCAGCCCCCGTCGCCGCCGCGTCCCGGGCAGAAAGATAAGTCGGAGCTCAGCAGGCTGTTCAAGCCCCACCCGACGCTCGAGCCGTCGCGTTCGTACCCGGCCCTTTCGTCCTCGCGCTCGGCGACCCCGCTCGCATCGCGGCCGTCGGGCGAGATGGGGCCTGCGATGTCTCCGATACCGTCACCCCTGCCGTCGCCGACGAAACCCAAGCTCGCGTCGTCGCCTGGGCAGGCGGCGTCCCTAGGCCGGGCGACGCAGCCGCCCAAGGAACTGGAGAGCACAAGTGGCGGGGCGGTTCCGAGGCGCAACTCGCTCGGTGACTTGAAGATCCCTGCGAGGATCAGCCAGGCGCAGGTTGGGCTGCGTAGGGATCTGGGTATGGTGCGAGAGTTTGCAGCGAGCATCGAGCGTGAGTTGTGGCCTCTGTTTCATGAGCTCCGTCTGACAATCAGTTGTCTATAGAATTGAAGCAGCTGCAAGAAACGTACCATTCATTGGTCGGCGAGATTCAATCCGTCATGTATGGCGAGCAGCCGCCCGGCCCTCACTCTCGCGCGCTCACGCCAACCCTCTTCGGCCTCCCCAAGCCGCCGTCACGCATACGCTCGAATACCAACCCTGCACCGTCGCCAGCACCGCAGACACCGCACGAGCTCATTCTCGCGTTCCACAATATCGAGAGCAAGTACCAGATCTCATGGAATGCGCGGAATTGCTGATTGAGCTGGGGAGTGGTGCTCCTCCCACCCTACATCGGCACCGACCTCCCCTCCTCCCGAGTCTGCATCCTCGTCAGCTCCGGCTATCATCCCTGACGGCAGGAAGAGTCGCGAGCGCGCTATCACGCTAGCCGGCGACGAGCCCAAGCCCATTCTCGCTACGCCGGGGTCTGCAACGTCACCCCGCTTGCTAGCCCTGGGAGTACGGCCCACTGGCGCGCGTCGACGGGTAGGCATGATCTCAGTTCGCGACAGCTGCTCCTTCTGCGCGAGATGCTGAACAACCCAGACACCTCTGCGACGATCGGCATGGACTCGCGGCTCCCGATTCCTGAAGAAGAGTGGCACTCGCATTCCCCTGCTGTCAATAGGACTTGGCACTGGGGCGACCCGATGAGCAGTACCATTACTCTACCGAGCGAGGACGGCACACAGGCTAGTGGCTCGGGTGCATCGGCCGCTGCTACCAAGAAACAGAAGCGGCGGAGCAGCAAGTTGGGCATGCGTGGGATTCGAGATATGCTCAAGAGCCTCAAGAAGAGCTACGCTGAGAATCCACATCCGCCATCCCTTTCTCCTGTTCCGCCGTCGACGACGTCCATATCTGCGAGCACCGAGAGTTCCGCCAATGTCGCCACGGAGTCATGGCACCAGAGTCTCGTTCAGAGGCGGCGCGCGAAGACGAGTACTGGCCCAGAGTCGATGAAGTCCACGCGTGAGAAGGACAGGCAGCCAACTTCGCCGTACGGCACGTCCATGTCCCTCCATAGGTCGTCGCCCCGCCGGCCGTCCCTCGCGTCCATCTTCCGCATCGGCCAAAAGAATAAGGCGAACCCGGGCAGCAACGAGCAGTCTTCGGACGACTTGCGTTCGTCGAACCCTAGCTCTACAACGTCAGCTGGCCCGAGTGGGATGACGGAGGAAGAGGGTGAGGAAGACTGGGACCAAGTTGAGTCGGCGTTCGACCTAGAGAAGGCTGCCACACAACTACTGCAGGGCTCAGCTGCGCCGGACACAACAGGTACGGCGACTGTTCGTGGTCGTCTGAAGAAGGACCGAGGTAAAGGCAAGTCTCCGTACCTGACCCAGCGACAACCGCACGGTCGCCCTATCACACCGCGTTCGCCGGAGGCTTCGCAGTCATCCGTCTGGAGTCCCGAACCATCACCTCGGCGTTCCACGTCTACCCTTCCACCACCCTCTAATCCGCTGAGCTCGCCGACCTCACGCTTCAAGCAGCTCACCAATAGCCGAAAGGCTCGTCCGCCGTCTCGCGGTACCGAGCGCTCTTCTGGGCCAAGTCCAAGCCCAAGCTCGCGACGCCAGTCGAGCGGATCGCGTCAGCGTGTTCCAAAGGGTCCCCAGACAGGGAGCGTGCGTTCCGCGCCGCCGCCAGGCATCACAAGCCCTGAGCCTAGCTTGGGCCTTTCCGGACTGGGCGACTCGAAACTGGCGATGACACCAGAGAACATACGGCCACTGCTCGAAAATGCACGAGAGGTGCACGCGAGGTGCGCCGACTGTATCCTGGAGCTACGCTCGCTGCTTTCGACGAGCACTCAACTTGTCGGCCCTGGGACTACGTCCGCCGACTCCCATTCGCACGCTACATCTCCTACCGCCCCTCCTCCACTCCCCAAACCATGACGCGTGCGCCTGTGCCTGCGTCTCAAGACCCCTTCCCACATTAATCGATACTTATACGCATTTCTCAATTCCCTGCAATCGGACTTCCGTTCCTCCGCAATCGCATCGTGCCTGGGTACACTTCATTGCGTCGCGCTGCATTACTTATTGTCTACCCTTCTCCTTCCCTCGTCATTATTCACGTCTTGTACGTCACCCCACTGCTCTCGCCACGCTATCTTGCTGCTCAGTGCATTCACGGTATATCATGTAGAGTCACGCGCATTTATGTGTCATATTACGACTACATATTCACGTATATCATGCTTTTTACGCCCCCAACCGTGAGTGTCGGTACGGTGTAACACATCTCGCCATCTCGATATGAATACCTGAATACACTCTACAGGTACAATATGTGCCTAGCCCGACCATCATAGTACGTGGACAGCAGACAATGATGTGCGCATTCCGGCGTGTTCGCCTCTGACACGCAGTCTTACCTTGAAAGGTCCTTTTATGCCGCGAAGCATCGGGCTGCACTCTGAACATGGACGTCTCAATCTCCAAGGCTGCCAATGGTCCGCGGCGCGACTAGGGCTCGGTTGGCAATCTTGTGATGTGATGAACACTGCGAACTTGCGGTTGCGAGAGAGTTCTCTGAATACGTAGCCTTTTCTGTCGCCGGTCAAACTCAATCAACTTCGACTCGGAGGCTCAACGTACGCGTGTATGCATCGCTTCAAGTCGAGATAACGATCATAGAACGAGGGTCCTATGCTCGCAACCGTGTTCTACTCGAGATGCTCGTCATGCTATCACGGAGCACTGTAAGAACATAATTCACTGGGGCCGCTCTTGAGCGACTGTGCGTTCCAGCGAGCCTTCCTTCTTGCGGACACGGTTAGTCGCCGAACATGTTGCGGTCAGATAGGTTCTGATCAGTGATCCACGCAGGTATGGACGGACAGTTGCGCGGAGAAGCGAACTCAAATGCCGAGACCCAATGCAAATCGGGCGTCGTGAACAAGTCCGTAGCTGCACCGCCAACTGAACCCGGGCCATCGGCGACCGAATCCATATCAAGTCGAGTATGATCTCTCTCGTACCGCAAACGCTTCGCAGCCATGCTGAGTTGTTTTCCTTCTGCTGTCTATGTTTTCTGCTGTAACAGGGGCGTAAATCTTTTGCCGCCGTGTGAATGAACGCAATGCAGATCCTTCGCTCAAGGTCGAATCCACTTGCGGTGCGCTTCGGGAAGCCGCAGCTTGTTCTCATCTACGGCAGTGGAAGGAGTATTCGGCAGGAAGCTTCAAATGATAGATTATATGCATGTGAGATATTCACGGCTCAAGCAATGATAACGGTATAAATACCAGGCTGCAAGATTCGTACTCTGCCTCTACTCAGCAATGTCAGCAGTGGAAGAATTCAAGACCGCGTACGTCCTTCGACTTCTCGCATGCTAAGACTAACTCAGGCACACCATTTTGCATAGCCTCCTCAACAATCGTCTCATTGCCGCTGCTGCAAGTAAGTTGCTGTCCGTCAGTCACACTCGGCCCTGTCATGATGGCTTGCGCCTCTAGCCTCCTACTTCTTTATGACAAAGTACTCGTATGTCAGCGAGAAATCGCTCTGATCTGG
>JARAOQ010000063.1:0-69136 GCA_029783445.1 Fomitopsis palustris
CCGGCGTTCCCGGCATCGAAACCAGCATCTTCTCAAAGAGCACCTCACTCACCCAAGTGGGACGTGGAAACGAAGAGGACACTCGAGTACGATGGGCTACCTCCACTCGAACCCGCACGATCGACGAAGGGCATTGTCATCTTCACAAATGTCTCGAGTGTCTGGATGTGGGATGCAAAGACCTCCAAGATAGCTGATTTGCTTTCATCAACGGTAGAACCGGGGACAGCGATCGTCAACGCAGGACGAGTCATCTGCTCCAGCCCGCAACAGGATTGCCTTGCGTACAGCATGCGCAATGACGCGGTCCACGTCGACCTGAAGGGCGGTTCCCTACAGCCCGGCCTCATCACCGCCGGTTCCACCATCGGTCTGCAGGAGATCGCCATGGAAGCGTCCACGACCGACGGTGCCGCCCTCGACCCGCTTGCAGCTGATGTCCCCGCTCTCGTGGGTGGCGCAGGGTACATCCCGAGAGCCGTCGATGGGTTGCAATTTGGCTCGCGCGATGCCTTGTGAGTCTGCTATCTCGCTTGCAGTGCCGTGGCGCTGCTCATGCACTAATTGGTCTCGCATAGGTTGGCATACCGCCACGGAGTCACTGTGGCCGTCAGCGCGCCCATCCACTCGACGTTCCTCGGCGGACTGAGCGCTGCTTTCTCTCTGGGCTCTCCGCACAAGCTGGAGGAAGGCGCCGTTGTACAGGACATCGCTGCCGTTCACGTCAAGATCTCCCCGGAGGGAGTCCCTAGCGTGAGCACACAGGTCGCCGCGCTCAGAAACCTGCTCTTGCGTCCTTCTGGTGACGCAGCAAAGCATTTCGAGCGGGTAACAAACGTGAGCGGTCTACTGAAGTGGTCACGTTTGAGGTTTGACAGTGCAACAGGGTACACTCCCCCTAGTCGTGGAGGCTGACAGTGCGGATATTATTGCCACAATCATTCAGGTGAAGGGCGATATAGAGAACGAGACTAGGGTCCCAATGAAGGTGGTCATCTCTGGTGGCGGGGAGTCCCACATCGTCGCCAAGGAACTCGGCGAGGCTTCTGTTGGCGTCGTCCTGAAGCCACCTAGGCCATATGTAAGTAGATCCATCACCTTACATGTTCTCTACTGACCTTTCATTGTAGCCCCTACAATGGGATCATAGGCGCTAGTGAGTACAGACCAGCTCATTGCACTGAATGTCCTGAGCTTTGGTATAGTCTTCCGGGACCGCCTGCATCTGCAGAAAGCACAATCGCTATTCTCCTCAAAAACAATGTCACAGTCGCACTGGGACCTCAAGGCGTCACCGGCGAGGATTCGATGCAGACCTGGGCAGTCAGAAATCTTCGCTTTGACGCTGCATGGGTGAGCCCATTGCCCAGCACACAGCATATTGTATCTGACTTGCCACACAGGCACACCTAGAATCACCCGATGTCTTGGACAAAGCATTGGCGTTTGCCCTTGCATCGACGAATACTGCGAGCCTGTTTGGCTTGAATATTCATGTCGGCGATATGGACCTAGTGGCCACGATCGGCGATGATCTGCTCAGCTTCGAGGGGAAGCCAACCGCAGTCATTTCCCCTCGTAGGAGCACCGTAGACATCTTTTGACTGCGGCTTCTCAAGTCATTATAGCGGGTCGCATCTGTACTCTGCTTTGCATCTTTGTTGCGAAGCGAGCTATCGACATGCATACTGTACGTCGAGGTCAATCGTATGGTCGCGGTCGACAGTGCGTACTTCGCCAACCATTCATACTGCTTCTTTCTTGTCAAGCATGTCGCACGAGAGACCGAGCAACAGCATAACGCCTATGGTGCACGGTAACGTATATAATCTAGCTTCGCGAGATCCTTGAGCAATAACAAGTTTCCAAGTCTCGGGTGAGTGTTCTCTTGTAATGAGTTTCATAATTATCGGAAGCTTCGCAGAACTCTGCTTCAACACTAGGTCCCGGCGCGTCAGAGCAGTTGCTGACGCGAAGCCTCGAATGCCACCTACCTTGTCAATTTCTGGTCGCATAAGTGCACCACCAAACTCAAAGATAACTCATCGGGGGCAACACTGTTACGGGGCGTAGATGACATTTGTATGCCATAAGGGCAACAAACTTGCCACAGCCAGAAGCGGCTACGGGAGGCTTAACTGTGGTGAATACTACCTGGAAATTACAGGCTAGCCGAGAGTCGGATCTGGCACACAGCTAACAAATTCGAGAAGCTCTCGTCCTACGTAAAACTTATACATATTCACCGCCGATCTCCCTTAGCTTCACACCATGCAATCTGTCATCGTCTGCACACTTCTTGAGTGCAACATCTGAAGGCACCATCCTGAGCTCGTGCGACACGGTCGTATTCGTATCGCGGGCTGCCGATACTGCAACAGAAGGTTGCAGTGCTGTATTCGCCTCGAGGTTCCGAAGGTTTATGCGTGTTGCAGCGCTTTTGGTTTGTGCCTCAACATGTTCCGCAGCAATACCCCTGCCGAGCCGGATAATTATGAGGTCAAACTGGATCCCAGCAACTTGCAGATCCTGGAGGATTCGAGTTCAGTAGGTCGAAGCCCCATATCAGAATATGAAACAACATACGACGTCAGCAACGGGGTAGACAGCGTTGTTGTGGGCAAAATTCACGACCAATACAACAATGTTGACGAGCGTATAGAGAAATGCCGACTCCACAAGGATGCGACTCAGCTGGGGCCACTGCATTCGGCTACTGACGATGGTGCTTCCAGAGCGACTTGAAAAGAAACGCGCAGAAGCTCGATGAATGACATGAATGCGGTACAGGATCATCGCTGTGAGTGAAACGCTATGAGCGGATGTTGTGTGCAACATCGGAAAGAGCTCACCAGTCGTGATGATGTTAAGAACAACCTCACATACAAGGAAAGCATTCAGGAAATGCTCCACCTTCTTTGCGCCAGTCTCTGAGGTAGCTTCTTCAAGTGTTGCCGTATAGTATACACCAACTACTGCAGTGGCTAAGGAAGCCATCCAGAGTAGCATCAAAGGAATTATGTATCCTAACTTGCGGCCATATATGACCCAGCTGCGATATATCTGTGGAAGATATAGGTTGTGCGCAATGGCATAGCAACTACAGAGAAGGCTTACAAGTGCAGAATCCGCCACAAGGAGGGCGAGCATTTTCCAAATATTCTGTTAAATGGGTTCTGAAACCGGGTAATGGTAGCTGACAGAAAGAGTACTCACCCGTATGACTGTGACATAGTCTGAAAGCTGATTGAATATTGCCGCTGCTCCACCTTGTCCCTCGTAGTAAATGAATGCTTGAATATTTCGGTAAACGGCGAATGCGATGTCCAGAGTTCCGAGTCCAAAGAGGACAAGTGCATAGGCCACCAAGGGGGTATTGAGTGGTCGATTCAGCTTTCGAGACGTGCCGATAAGTGTGTAGATGCAGATGGTGACTGTAACGACTTGCACGCCCCAAGCGGCACTCTCCATGAACAGAGCGACGACCTGTGCTTCGGCGATTCCGAACATAATCAGACAACGCTAGTCGCGAGATCACACTCCTACTAGGCGACGTGTGCGAGTACTAGAGGGAGATGGTCTACTCAGGATTATATATGGGCCACGCCGAGGAACGCTACCGTTCGGTGAGTGTGAGTAAAGTAGTATCGATGTCAAAGAACTCATGTCCTTACTAATTTGATCACTTCCGTACGTGATACGCTTCAGCAGGATCATAGTCTTGGACATAGGACATAACCTAGTCACCCGAAGATTGATCAGTGTTGTACGTTGCCCGCACCGCTTGGGACAGATCTATTAAGTCTACACCTGCCACCAATTCTTGTGGTATACTGTTGGTGTTCTCGGTACTCTTAGTTACAGAGAATTAGTTTACACGCGTGGCAGAGGTCACTTTCGGCGAGGAATCGTACTTACCTTCTCGACCTATCTTGCTGCTAGAAATCCGACTCTCGTATAATTTATATATACTAGATGTCAGTGCTGCCGTATCATTCAGATGTGAGAGTAGTCCGGTGACTGGTCTACGCGGTCTGCAGTGGAACCATATGTAAACTCTATCCGTTGCTACAATAGAGTCCACAGTTCTTTCTGACCGACTGACCTTGGTGGTGTCTGATGCGACTACAAAAGTACCCTTCTTCATGAAAATACGATGATGAGGCGGTGCGACTTACTGCTCCCGAGTCGACCATGAGACATTAGCGCAGCGAGCATGTGGCCTGACTCCTAACAGACAAAGTTACAGCACCGGAAGTCTGATGAACTCAACTCCTCTGACCCGACAACATCAGTTCGTCGGGATGCAACAAGACAAGACACTGAAATTAAACGTTGTCAATGAAATACAACCAGCATAATACCAGCGACGCACAGTGACTCGGCAATATCAAAACGGTCGCTTCCTTTCAACTCGAGATCAAACGACCATGGATGGGAAAGCCTTCTACTATGTTGATATGTTGATGTGAGAACCAACCGTTCATAACGGACCTCCGCCTCATCCGTCGCTGACTTCGCGCAAAGTGCCGTACCCGTCAAGGAGTGCGGGGGGAGTATGTCTGCATATTGCTCCCATGTAAGATACGCAAACTGAAACTGCCTCGGTCGACGATACGCGTGATGAACGAACTTGTCCAAGTACACATTCATACCATTTGCATGGATGACGTATGTGGTTCGCGCGAGCGATGGTAGGTACGTTTATCAGTGTAACCCTCAGCACAGGAGCATATGAAAGACACACATGTATATACGCCATCTTCGGTGGCCAGATTATGAAAGTTTCCAATCTGCCAAGAGCTGGGAAAGGCTACGGAGAGCTACTACCAGTGTCTTCCGACTCCCGCGAGCCTGTATGTCTTGAATAGCAATGTCGGCGACATAAAAGCAGTGGCCACGATCGGTAATGACCTGCTTCGAGGGAAAGCCCAATGCAGTCCTGGTGGGAGCAACGTAGATATCTCCTAAACACGGCTTTCAAATCACTTTGACGGGACGCATCTGTGGTCTGCTTTGCCTCTCCGTTGCGGAGCGAGGAGTTCATGTCGAGGCCAATCACATGTACATGGTCGACAGTATGTACTCCGCCGTGCATTGGTACTGTCCCCGTCTTGACAAGAGTGTCACACGAGAAACAGCAATAGTATTAAGGCTATGGTGCGCGATAGGGTATGCATTCTAGCTTTGCGAGCTCCTCCTTGGGCATTACCAGGTTGCCAAGTCTTGGTGGAGTGTCTTTCGTGATGAACTCCATGATAGTCGGAAGCTTGGCCGAACCCAGCCTCAGCACTAGGCCCTTGCGCGTGAGAGCAACTTCCGACACGAAGCTTGAACACCACTCACCTTGTCGGGCAATTTCTGGTCGCATAGGTGCTCCACCGATCTCAAAGATGACCCGTCCGGGGGCGACACTGATTTACGCTGTCCATGAGGATGGACAAACTCAAGGTGGAAGACCGGACGCACCGCGTTGCCCAGTACTCAAACGAACCCTTTCCTTTTCCCATACGAGTTTCATTCCCCTGAAACAAGCCTCCATGCTGTGACTAGTGCAGATGCAGCAATAATGACGTACCTTGATACATATAGGGATATCAGGGAATACTCTCAAGTACACCTTCGCACCCTTGATAGGCTTAATGGCCCTTCGAATGGCCTCCTCCGCAGATGTCAACTGCTTCGCGGAAAGTCGCATCCCGTTCTCCTTGATGCGAATCCCGTAGTCGCCATATGCAAGTGTCGTGCCTTTCGTGGACCCGCCGGTTGGGATTGGAAGGAGGCCCTTGTGACGCTTCAGATACTTGACCCGTTTTGGTGCAAGCTGAGAGCGAAAACGGACCCCAGCAGGCGCAGGAGAAAGCGGTGTCGAGGCATGAGAGACGAAACTTGACACTGGCCGGCACGCTGCTAGTAGCGAGCGAGCTGTTGGAAGAGCGAACATGACACTGGGCAGCGACGACTGGCCAGGCAGTAGTGACCTTTTAGGCTGCTGTCCCGGTCCGCAGATAACCTTTGCATTACTCGCTGTAAATTAATATCAGCAAGTCGGTGAGTTATACATACCAGCAAAGCTATCCGGTATTGATGATCAATAATGATGAGAGATAACGTCTATGAACAACGCAAATTCGAATGTGATCTCGCGTGAGTGACTACGACGTCAAACTTGCCTCCGTCGACGATGCCCCCTCGTCGACACCGCTCGATATCCAATGCTGCAAACGTATACTCAGACGACGGATCTGTACAACGAACGCAATCGCCTGCTACCCAGCAGCGTCAATACGGCCTATCGCCTGTGATCTATGAGAACAACCTGAAGGTCCTTAGGCGACGGGAGCCTTCCATAACATCCATCTTCGACCAGTTCAGCCATGTATGCGTGTATCATTATCATGCAAACAAGTGGGAGAAGCAGGGATATGAGGGGAGCATGTTCCTCTTTGAGAAGTGTGTCTTCTAGTTCCGCGTAATTGGCGCACGTCGCGATGAACTGACTCCAGACAGACGTATCCACCATACGGTTTCTTCATCTTGAATCGTGTGGGAACAGACGATTACATTCGCCCTATTTATCCTGAGGATGACGTGGGCATTGTGGGCGACTACCTCGCATTTCGCTACTATCCCAAGTTCACCCAGGTGCGCCTTGCACTAAGCCTACCATATCCGATACCTCCGGAGCAACGTGCAAGATTCGATTCTGCATTACTCAGTAACCTGACTCCGGAGGAGGTTGCAGCGTCGCGTGCAGAGAGCGCATCCACGAGCAAGAAGGAATGGAAGGGAACGTCCGTGACTATCGGGCTCTGGATGTTCGCTACGGATGCTCGAGAGCCTCTCAAAGATGTAATGATGCGGTGAGTAGGCATACATGTCGCTCCTAATAATGCTCATTAGAAATGTAGACTACACTCATATGTTCAGGAGGGCAAGCCCTACCCTAATGAATTTAGGTACGGGCCTGGCCGCCCACCGCCTCCGAACCCACATCTTCGTACTGCCAGTCGCGCATCTATCTCCAGTGAGGCCAACACGAATGGTGCACCGATGGCAACACAGAGTAGTGGATCGGGCTCGGAACTCGATAAGCTTTTCGCGAAGCTGATTCCTAGTGCTTCATCCACGCCAGCTCCGGAAGCACCTACCGTCTCTGATTCGTCAGCGCCACGAAAGATGTCTGTCCAAGACCTGTTCACTGCATTGGGAGGTCCACAACTGACGCAATCCACACCTCCGCCTGGTCCAGCCCCATCTGTTCCAACGCCAAACCGAGGTCTGGCCCTCCTCGACTCCATCTTTGCTTCCGCTACCCCCAGCTATCCATTGGCATCGTCCATATCACCCAGTCAATTGCCCAATGCACCCCCGATGACCCATGCGGCCTCACTACCTGCCCACCCTGAAGATATTCAGATCGTTTCCCCGAAGCCGACGTCGAGCACACTACCCCAGATTCTGAATCAGGACGTCATCTCTTCGTTGCTTGGCCTTGATTCCCATTCACGAGCGTCATCTGCCGCACCAAGCTCCGCAGGTTCACGACGTTCTCGTTCTAACCGATACGAAGGCGACAACGAATACAGCGAGGGCGAACTCGCGTCCGTGTCAGACTATTCCGCGACTAGTACTGCGCTAGACGCGGATCCGGATCCAGCAATCCTCGCTGCGGGATCGTCTTCTGGCTTGCCGCTTCTCGCTGTCCAGCATTCAGAGCCGATAGCGGCCAACACAATAAGTGTACAGGGAGACGTGACACCACGCCAGATATCGCGAGGCATCGGCCCATTCTCTCCACCACTACTGCCACAAAGGCCAGGGTCTCGATCTAGTACCCATCAGCACCTTGCTCCTTCGCCTGCCGCTCGATCGTCCCCTGCAACTCATCAATCGAACGGCGTGACGCAGTCCGACTCGTCAACAACTGTCACCGCATCCAATGTCAACTCTCAGTCACAGCAACCACCGCAACAGCGCGAGCTTGTCCCGTTCTCCGCTGACTCAGAATTGTGGCCGTACCCCCGCGCGCCTCTGGATGACCGGTCGCAGGAGGACATTGTCGAGCTTGACTTCGCAGATACACGCGCTCTCAGTGATCCCGCCGAGTTCTCGAACAGGTTGAAAGAGAAACAGGGTAAAGCGCAAGGGAAGCAGGAGAAGCGTAAGAAGACGCGTGAAGAAAGGGCCGCCGAGCGGGAACGCAAGCGGGAGGAGATCGAACGTGGATGGGATGATCCGACGAAGGGCGAAGTGACTGCTGGCGTGAGACCGCCATCTACTGCCCCCGGAGGTAGCGAGGTGGGGAAGGGCAAGCGGAAAGAACGGGCTGTGAACGGAGCAAAAGCTGGTACCATTACGAATGGCCATACAGAAGAAAAGTTCTCATCTGGAGGGATGCGCGTGAACGCTGCGCGGGACGCAGTCATCTCTGCCACGTCAAAAGAACTGGGCAAGGAGCTCCCAAAGAACGAATTCGTTCGGGAGCTTCTGGCCCTTATACATGTAAGTCATCCCGTCATCTCCGTCCGGTCCCTCTCTGATCTTCAGTCTAGACAGACAAAGGCTTCGTTGATAGATTGTACCAGGACTACCTACACCACGCGAAGAAGTAGTTACGCATCACGACGGGTATACGACCACCCACGCTATCATGAACCGCATTAGACGATCTTGCTCGTTGGCCTTGTCGCATGTTTTTTTGGTCTCCTAGCTTCGCCTCACTCGCCGCCTCCTGTAGTCGCAAGTCGTTCGTCCATTCTGTAGCATGTATTGTCTGGCTTTGTTCTGATGGCGTTGTCGAGATCTGCATTCGTTTGTTGTATCCTTGCTGTGTGAATACTGTCGCATTCACAAGCCACATTTCATTGTGCCGTCTGGCCAATCGTTTGTTGCTATGTTAGTCAAGAAAGCTGCTCACTGTTCCTACTGAGTAGTAATCTAGAGAACACTGGCTGTTATCGTTGACAATTCTAGTCTGAAGCATCGCAATTGCTTGCGCAGGTGCGCACGGCCGACTTAAGTCGCTACGCAGCACCGTGCGATACGCAGAGCGCGGACGCAGGAATAACATTTCGAGCCAACCGAAACGACAGGAGCAGCATACAATTAATACGAGAACACGTGGAAAGATAAACTAAACGCGTACGAATCAAAACAGCTCCTCTTCCTCCGGCTTCCAGTTCTTGGCCTGGTCCCAGTAGCCAGCCAGCTTCTGTCCTAAAACCTCCTTTGCTGCAGCATCTGTCGGGCAGCTCTTAGGTTTGAAGTTGCTGAATGCACGGTCGCGCAGCTGGCCCTCCCAGATCAGCCAGCATTGATTGTCCTCCAGCGACACGGCGCCCTCATCGCCGGCGTCTGCAGACACAGCTCGAGCCTTTCCCCTGTCGACAGCTCCTTCTCCCTGTTCACCCTCATCCAGCTCCACGTCCTCGTTGCCGCGCTCGCGCGCAGGCTCGGTCCAAGCAATGCGGTGCAGCATCAACCGCTTATACTGCCGAATGAACTTCGCCGCGCCTTCTACATATACGACGCTGAACGCGGGGTTGAAGATGCAGACGCCCGTGAGGTTCATTTGCTCCGCGTTCTTGCGCACCTTGAAGCGGTGCGACGGGTCCGAGAGCGTCTTGATCTTGAACACAGCGCCGTAGATTCCCTTCTTCTCCTCTTCGGCCTTCTTCGTCTCCACCTTCTCCCTCCGCTGCTCATCTGTGAGCTTGCGTTCCGCGTTCATCTTCTCGTGCGCGTGCTTCCGCATTGCGACCTCCCTCCGCACACGCGCCTCGACGCGCGTCGGATCTTGAACAGCGTCCGACGTCAGGACCTTCATGAGATTGGCCAGGCGGACTGCAAAGCTATGTAAGTCGGTAAAGGTAGTGCAGGATAAGGCTGCGCACCCTTTGGTGGATCCGGAGGGATCAAACCCATCCGAATGCGGTCGCGCTTGTCCTGAAGCTCCGCCTGACGGCGTTGCTTACGCATCTTCTTCTGCTCCTGTATACGCAACGGTATTAGCATGGCCCCAGCGGTGCCGAACTTCAGCCAGACAGACCTTCTTCGTCAACTTGAGGGGTTTCATGGCTACCTTGTTCTTATCGCCGGGAGCAGGGATGGGTATAGGATGCTGCACGTATATCGTGATTGGAGAGTTATCTGTTCGAATGTTCATGGCACCTATCCCCATGGCCAGATCATCGTATGTCTTGTTGGGCAGCAGCGCAGCGTCCCACCACTCGGCGGCAGGGGGCGGCTCGCGGCGGATACTCTTCTCGAGTGTCTCGAACTCTGCGTCCAGTCCCGCCTTCTTCGCGTTCTCCGCGATGCGCTGCTTCAGCTCCTCCAACTTTGCCTCCTGCCTGACCTGGTTGGCAATCTGCACGTACTTGCCCTTCGGATTGAACCGCAGACTTCTCCCGACACGCTCCTTCGGCGCACCCTCGAACCCACTCTCTGCAGCTGCAGAGGCACCGGCTGCGTAAGGGTTAGCGGACGTCTCCTTCGGGATCACTGGAGCAGGAGCGGGAGGCGGTGTAGGCGCATTCCGTACGTTCGCCTTGATAGAGGCAAACTTGGGCTGCATTGGCTTGTAGCGGTCCTTCTTCGACTGAGGAGCCGGAGTTGACGTGTCGAGAAGAAGCGGATGCGCCGCCATCTTTAGACCTGCGCCTTGCTGAGGAGGTTCAACAACGGCGGGAGTGGCCTTCTTGCCGCGCTGCGGTACCGACTACGCGACCGAAAGCACTGAACATGGTAGCAGTGCATGTAAAGAGAACGAACGCACCATGTAGGGATTGTCCTTCACCGCCAGTTTGCTCTGTGCCTCCGCAACACGCCTCTTGGCTTCTGCAACCCGCCTTGCAATATCATCCGTGGGCGTTCCCGCTGTCGATGCGGACGGGGGAGTGGCGAGCGCGGGACTAGGACTTGGCTTAGGCGGCGGGGTAGACGTCGCTGCTGCTCCAGGAGCATTCTTCGTCATAGCAGCGATCTTTGCAGCAATCTCGGCTTTCTTCTGAGCAATGAGAGCTTGTGCAGACATCTGCGTCGAGATGAGACGCCAGCGTTGGAACGACCGAGAGAATACTCACCGCTGCTGTCGAAGAGGAGCCATTGGAAGACGTCTGACCGGCACAAACAGGTTATAGACACGGACAATACACCAGTAAGAAGTGAATTCACCTTAAGCACAAGGAGGGAGGTAACTCACCGCATCACTAGGAAGCGAAGGTCAGCTTTGGTCGCAGAACTTCGAGCAGGAACTGACCTTTTCAGCTTCTTCGCAGACCCGAGGTCGCCGCTGCCCTCATGGGGGCGCTTCCGGTCGCTCATGTTGACGGAGGACGGTGGTGGTAGCAGGGCAAGGGCCACTACGCGCGGCTAGCGGACTCGCCAGTGAGTTGTATAAGCCCTTACAAGTCGATTGACCGCGATTACAGTTTACTACTACAGGGGGGCAAGACGTAACAAACATGTTGTTATTGGGTATAGAGCTCCACATAGCGTGGGAACAATGGTAGTATCTACTGCCGCCCGCGTCGATTCTACGTCGTACCCGGAGGTCCTCCACTGAGGCCCTCAGCTCAGCTTTCCGACATGTCTCTCTCCGCCCTGCATCCCTGGACGCAGCATGCGACACGCGAGGCTCGACAGGTCGTCCTCTCTGTTCTACGCTCACAGAAGGAACCCGTAGCCGCGCACGACTTGTACAACCTCGTCGTGGCACAGGAAGCGCAGAAGCTTGCCGCTGCCTCTCCCTCAAGTGAGAACCAGCACGCAGCTCCGACAGCTGGGAGTACACCTCAACCTCCGCATCCAACCCATACTATCAGGTCCATGAAGTACGCTGTCGCCGTTGCGCTCGTATGCACTGCACTAACTAGGACATCACAGGTACCTCAGGCGCCAGGTCCTTCCCGATCTCATGCGTACTAAAGACGTCCGGCGCGTTTACATTGCGAAAGAGCTTTCCCCAGAGGACGCCGATCAGCGGAAACAAGGAGGACGCAAGACAAGCAGCACCCACTCGACTCATGGCGTCTGGCGATTCGAATGCCGTAACAGACCTACAGTACCGAAGCCAAAGGAAGAGGTAGTTTTCGGGGCAGACGTCGGCATAGGTGCAGACTGGTCGCACCTGAACAAAAGAAGGCAGCGGTCGCGCGTACTGTCGGTGGTCCGGGATGTACGTTGGCTCAGGAAGCTGGAGAAGGCACAGCAGGAGGTGCGCCAGGAAAGCACAGAGAGCACGGCAGCTACTGCATCGTAGTAGAGTACGTGATATCCTACACGCCCAAGAGTGGTCTACCCCATGTTTACCGGTAGTAATAGCCCTATGCACGTCTCTCTGAGCATTAGTTCGTCGCAACTATATATGCAGCTACACGGCTACAATCTGCGTAGCGGGTAGCCTCCGGCGGACGGAGACAGCTGGGTGCTGATGCATCGTACCCTGCTAGACGGGTAGGACAGGTGAAGTCTGCGCCTTACAGTTGACAGACGTCCGGTAGGTGAAGTTGCGGACAGTGCACACACCATGGCTGAGTATGGTACTGGTACTGGTACGTGTGCGTCTGCAACTCATAGGATGTTGAGATGCTTCTCAGTACTACTAGTATGCGTGTGGACGATGGAATGGGTAGTATGACTGTCAGTGACGTCTCCCCGGCAGTCTCCAGCCCCTCTCTGCCGCTGCGCCTACACAGTATCCTCCGTGCGGGGGCATGGGCCACCATCTACTCCCCCTGCAATCTCATTCGGTGATGTCGTCTGAGGTGGGTGACATTGTCATGGCGAACCACGATCAATACTGACTAGCGTGTTTCGTTTCCTACCTGACCGTTATTGATGTACGCAGGGGAAACGGAATGCCGCATAAAGTCATATAAAACAAAGGTATAAGTGAAGACATAATTGCGTTCCTGCACTGTAGCGCCACTGCTCTATCACTAGCCCACGTCTACCCTGGCAACTCCGTCAAAAGCCGCGTAAGCCACCGCTCCACCAACCCAGCACAATGCTTGGCGACTTCACGGTGGTCCGAGCGTACTTTCTGCAACACCGTACTGTTAAATTTGTCGGAGTGCCAGCGCAACAGTTCCGCCATGACCCTCCTCCTCAGGCTTCCGCCCGTGTTGGTGCGCAGGGGATGCAAGATGAACTCCTTCACGGCCTCGTAGGTGATCTGTTCGGGATTGTATACCTCGTCGAAGACTGGCCAGGGCATCTCCTCGCCCGCAATGTGTTCCAGCTCCACCCGCGACTTCAGTACTTCCCACTTTCGGTCGTAAAGCTCGAGCACCTCTTGGGGATGTCGGCCTGTGACGGGGCGGGCCTCGTTTTCTACGCCCTGGGGCTGGTGTTCCGCATAATAACGCTGGTTTGCTGTGCGTTGGGCCTCCTCTGCTGCACGACGGGCTGCCTCTTCGACGCGTCGGGCTTCCTCTGCACGCCTGGCTTCCTCTGCACGTCTGGCCTCCTCCGCACGTCGAGCCTCTTCCGCGCGTTGTGCTTCCCTGGCGCGGCGGAGCATCTCTTCGCGGCGTGCAGCCTCTTGACGTGCAGCCTCGCGACGTGCAGCTTCTTGACGTGCAGCCTCGCGACGGGCAGACTGCGCGGCAAGGGCCTCTTGCGCGCGACGAGTCGCAGCTTGACGAGCTTCCTCTGCGCGGCGTGCTTCTTCCACCTCCCGGGCCTTCGCTTCCTCCTGCAACTTGCGGGCCTTCAGACGTTCCTCCTCCTCAACCTGACGACGCAACTCTTCTTCTCTCTTGCGCGCGTCTTCTTCACGTCTGCGCGCCTCCGCCTCACGCCTCCTCACATCTTCTCGGATGCGCCTGCGCTCCGCGGCCCGCTGCTTCTGGAGCTCTTTCTCCTCGGCAAGACGTAACTCCTTCTCCCTCTGCGACTCGAATTGCTGCTTCATACGCTTCGCGTAGTCCGCGTCATACCGCATCCAGCGTTTGACTGCCGACGACTGCCTCCCCCGCGAGACACGCGTCGTACGCAGCTGAATGTGCTCTTTCACGGGCAACAGCGAGCGTTCGCGCTCGCTGTTGTCGCGCATCGTCGCGAGCTCGCGCGCCACGCGCATATCGTCGTCGGTCAGCGAGCTGGCCAAGAGGGCGGCACGATGCCCGGGATCGGCATAGCTAGCGAGCAGTTTGACGGCCTCGCTATTGGTGAGATGGATACTTCTTCCTCTTCGCTCCTCTTGATCAATCTGCAAGGCACGCTGGGCATCGCGGGCTCCCTTATGCAGGGGCCTGTGAGGTTTGGTCCGCGCCATCGCTCTTCCAAAGGTATTGAAGTGTTGAGGTCCTTGGGAAGCTGTGGGGAGCTGTCGCGATGAATGCATGAGGTGAGTGGCGTCCGGAGTTAGTATGCTATAGGACGACTGACTAGGGCGATATCCACAGCCTCTCTGCTGGGCGCGGCCGAACTTGCACCGCTGTGTATAGGCAAAGAATGGTTGCTCGCGACAAGTCGCTTTTAAATAGTGGAAGGCCACTGCGGTCTAGGGTACTTTGGCGAGAGCGGCGCCTTTGACACAGTAGCGCTTCTACTAAGCGTGTCCATTCCTGGGGTCATCCTACGACTACTTTGACGTCCAGAGGCGGGACTGAGTGAGCAGTCTTCGCGCTTGAGGGCCAATGGGAGCTGACATATCACCCAGCTGACCTGCTCGCTGAGCAGGTGTGGCGCCAAATGACAGTACAGGGGTTCATACGAGGACTGTTCATAAGGTCAAAGCGGATCGGTTGTACAAAATGATCAAACTCGAAAGAACACTTTGTACCTGTCACAACGCCACGATCGTAGGGTATCGTCTATGATTACGTATGCTCATATAACTACCCGCGGTCATGACAACCTTGTGTGGCGGAGTCGGGTGACTCATCTCCGTGTGTCTGAACAAACGCACAGTATGCTCCACTCGACTGTCGCGCTGATACCCGCACCCGTACAGGAACGGCTCATCTTAGCTTCACTTTGTGAGCGATCCCACACTGCCAAATGTACTGTTGTCCCAATCCCGAAGTGGCGCCGACAGCTGGCCACCATCTCGCGTGTGGCCACCTGCGGCGACGAAAACTATGCAACTCAAAGCTTTGATGGGCAGGGCATATTCAAAACACTGCCCCCGATGACGCCTCACGATGCCCAGCCATCTCTAGGATAGCGGCGAAGACCGTTGACGCCGCCCGTCCAGTAGCCTCGAGGCACGGATTCTGATCGCTCGCAAAGCCCCGAATTTGATGCCGTGCTGGCGCTCGGGCTAATGGGTTGACACAGCGATTCAGAGTCCTGCCTCGTCGCTTTGACCCCAGCCAAACGCCGCTTTCGCAGTGCCTCGGACAAGCACGCACCCACCACGCGGTCGATCCGGCCAGAGCACAATAGCGTCGCGCAGTAACCCGGATGCTTCTTCCCTCACGGTACAAGGCGAGGCAACAAAGCGAACATGTGCTTCTTCGCCGAGCAACCAGTTGGGATGCGAGCGTGCTGACGCCGCGGCAAAGCATACACCGCATCGACGACGCTAACCCTTCTGGCTCCGTGCGTCCAAGTAACCTGGGACGTGGGCCGAGTATATAGGGGGGAAGAGGATGTCGACCAAAGGTAAGGATTCGACTGCCCTCGTATCTGTTCCTCCTGCTTCTGGCCACTCAAGCTCGTAGCCCTCAACTCACTTCAGCTAGTCGGTGAGTGTTCCAGATCTGCGTCATGCCGCCTCCAAGTATCCTGACTGTGCCACTAGTATCGCGTCAACATGGTCAAAGCACTCAAGTCCTCCCCTAGCCCCGCACGCAACATCAGCGAGCAGTCGCCTCCAAATCGGCCTCGCCCCTTCACCCGCGCTGCAGCGAAGAAGGAGAAGGCGAAGCTCAACGAGTCTGTGGCGCTGGCTCAGCAGGACCAAGTACGCCGCCCGCGGGGCCGCCAGACGCAGCCTCGCTCTTCGGCGGGCAAGTCTAGGCGACGCGGTTTCTACAGAGAACTTCCGTCCACGCCTCCCGCAGTACGACTCCGCACCCGGGGTAAACTTGGTCGCCACAGTGCGATGTCTGTGGTGGCCGAGGACGACGGCCTCAGCGATACCGACGGCGACTACGAAGTGATAGACGGCAACGACGATATCAACATGAATGACGTCGGCGGACCTCCGCCACAAGCCCCAGGACCCATTGTGGCTGAGCGCAGCGCGCAGGTCGACGCTGCGCTCTTCCCTCCCGGCAACAGGCCGGGCGCACAGCGGTTCGTCGGGGTCCCTGAAGCCGCCATGGTCGAGCCCCACATCGACGACTGGTATCGTTACGAGTATATTGCTGAGCCTCAGCCTGTTGCTGCGGTGGGCGGTCACGACCTGGCTGCCTTCTTCCAAGAACCCGGCGTTGGTCTTGACTTTGGGGCGCAACAACCCATGCACTTCGACGCGTATAACCTGCCTTTACCTGGTGGCGCCCACTTCGATCAGCCATTCTTCGGCGCTGGCAACCAGTATCTGGACCGTGCCGTGGATGCTCATCAGCTAGCTAACTTCGCCGGCAACAACTTCGTCGCCCCCGGCAACTACCTACCAGACGGACTTGGGGCGGATCCTTTCATGGTAATGGCCGCTGCGCGTGCTCAGCCGTTCGCGGCAGCACCCCCTCAACCATTTATGGCGGCCCCAGGCCAACCTCACGCCGGTCTTATGAACCAGAACGTCATCAATCATCCTTGGCCCTACGATCCCATGCAACACGCAGGACAGCCACACGGCCACGACCAGCATGTTCACATCGACCCAGACGATCAACACCGTTTCAACGCCATGCTGCGCACCATCTCTGCCGAACTTTCCGCCAACGATGCGCCTGTGGCTGGTGCGCCGGCTCCTCTCGCAAACGAGGTCGCGGCATCCTCCACTCAACGGTCCACTTCCCCACCCTCGATTGCTACCGCACTCGGCCCCATGAAGGAAAGCCAACCTCAAGCTGGCCCGTCACGCCTTCAGCTCAACGATGCCCATGCTCCAGTCCTGCATGGCGCGTCGTTCACCACCGCGTCAGCTCAGCCTGGTCCTTCTAGCGCACTGCCTCAAGCTGGTCCTTCTGGCACACAGCCCCAAGCTGGTCCCTCTGGCATCCAAGTCCCATCTCAGTCTGGTCAGGACGAGGAAGCCAAGGAGCCATCCGGTGGGAACAAGCCTCCTGGTGCGGCGCGCGCAGCCTCCGTCAATCCGAGCGATGTCGGAGACGACGACGGTATCTCGGAAGCTGCGCGCAACTTCGATTTTGGTCCGCGCATACGCCGGGAACGCAAGCCGCACGGTCGGCGGTACAAGCGCGAGGATGGCACCTGGATCGACGAGATCGAAGACGCGGACCCTCTCTTCGGCTTCGCCATTCTGGACGGGGGTCGGTTGCCCATTCCGCAGAACGGAGTGACGGAGATCTCCTTGAACTGGAGGATGCAAATCCGTCCCGACTCAAGGCCGAGGAAGGCCTGACGCTACAACAGAGTTTACACGACAAAGGGATTATCATTCAACTACTAGACGGAAATTGGTATCGTTCGTACGGGCCGAGTACTATGCACCTTCTCACCTCTCCCTATGCTGTTCTCATTGACTTTGAACCTATGCCTATCCTGTCGCCTATATGCACTTTCTGTATCACCTCTTAGTCTGCGTATTGGAATCCATGTTTTGTCAATTCTCAATCCGTAGTAGCCAGTGGCGTAAGGTCATCTGCAAATGTGGGAAAGCGATGTGGCATACATAAGTACCTGGCAGGCATCAGTCCGAACTGCCACTGTCATCGCCAAGGATCCTGATAGCATATCCTGATACACTGAATATGCTCGACTCTTTCGGGCAAACTCGCGCCCTCGCGCGCGTCGTTGTCTGCTATCTGCCTGGCGCAAACTCGACGGTAGAGGCGCAAGATTCTGGGTGGTCGCCTAGCGGGGTGGAGCGCATCCATTTGACGGAGACTGCAAAGATGGAGCTGCCCGCAGTATGCACCACAGAGGCGCATGCGTCCTGGCCAGGGTGAGAGCACCGCGTCGAGGCGGTCTTGAATACGTCCTGGACAGAGTGGAAGAACCACGTCGAGACGGTCTAGGAGCGGAAGAACCGCTTCGAGACGTTCTCGAGAAATGGTCCTGTGATCTGTGTGCATACTACAGTGATAGGTACTGCCGCACCCTTATGATTTCCTCACATATATGTATGCTCAGTTTCTGTCTACTGTCGCCTACACACTCGCATATGCACCCGTGATGCGAGAGTACATAATAACATATTAAGCGGGTTTACTGTCTTAGTCTATGACAAACGATCAAGCATAGAGAGCACTACAAGCCGCAGATGCAACCTAGTCCCATCTACCGAGGCCCTCCAACGTGCGGCGCACCAGCGCAGCCTCCTCGACCGCCAGGCACCGCGGGCGCGCCAAAGACGTACTGCGCACCTCAAACCACACCGCGGGATCCGCAACCTCCTCATGCTCGTCGTGGGAGGGTCCCGCCGGCGCGAGCGCAAGCCAGCGAATGTTCGGGGCGGCCGCGCCGACCGTCTTGGCCAGCGCGTCCAGCGCTGGTGGCGCGCGCCGCGGCGCACCATACACCGTCTGCGTGCGATCGTCTCCTGGTGCCGGTGCCATAGCCGGGATGTTCGCGTGGTCCAGAGCGAGCGCGCTAACGTCGGCGTCGAGCGCGGTGGTGGTGGGCCCTAAGGGCGGGCTGGAGAGTGGTGAGGTAGCGGGGGTGGGGCGCGGGGTGGGGAAGGTCGCGGGAGTCGCACTACGGAGCGCGAGACCTGCAAGGGGGAGGTCTGCAAGCGTGGAGGCGGTCCGGGTCTGCAGGAATGATGAGCATAGGTCATATGCGGACACGGGAAGGAGAGAAACTATAGCAGCATGGCACAATCCCTGAGTGCGTCTGCAAAGGCACCGACACGTTCGGACGATGCGAGAAGCGGGTAGATGGCTACGCGGTGACACAAGAGTCACCGCGGGGTCACCCTCCCTACTACACGCAAGGCGGTGCCTAAGCTGTGTCCAGAAGACACTACAGCAGCAATAGGCAATATATGACGCAGGGCACACAAGCTGTGAAAATGGGAGAGGAAAGGAATGCTTACCATCCAGTCCTCGACCGCGGCGAGACTCGAGCACCCGCTCAGCGCAAGTTCTAGGAAGCGCACACCAGCGTAGCCGTTGCGTCCGTCGCCAATGCACACCTCGTGGAGCCGCTCAACGAAGGCATCATCGGGAACATCTGCGTCGATTGTGACCTTGAACACGAACGGCTGCGCATATTTGATGAACGCGAGTGTGTCCTCGATAACAGCCTCATCGTTGGGGATCGTGTCTTCAAGAACGAGGCGGCGCGCGTGGAGCGGGTGTGCCGCGTGCGAGAGGGCAGGTGCGCGGCCGGCGGAGAGACGGTCGAGACTTGACCAGGCGTGTGCAGAGGAAGGGACCGCGGCAGAGCGCGGCTCCGTAGAAGACTGAGGTCCGGAATGAAGGTCGGACTTAGAGCCGGCGGACCGGAAGCACGCCCCACCGCCTTCAACGAATTCGAGGGTGCGGACGTATGGAAATGCGCGCTGGAGGACGTCGAGCGGAGGCACGTCGCCACCGAGGATGACGGTCTGGAGGCGGTCGCAGCACGCGAGAGCGTCAACAATGCCCGGATATGCGTCGACGAGCTGAGCGAATCCCCACAGAGTGACACACTGGAGGCCGCTGGCCCGCGCGAGCACGCTGGCGAGCAGACTCACGGCGTCCGCGTCGGTCTCGTAGGTGCGATCCTTGCGGACGGCATCGCGGCGGAGCTCGAGCGAGCGGACCAGAGCTATGCGCTCAGGGTGCGCATGGAGGGCCGCGCAGAAGGCCCGGAGCTCAGCGTTGGGCGAGGGCCGGTAGGCGGGACGGTGGAAGGCGCCGCCGAGCGTGACGTGGGCGAGGATGCGGGGGAGGGCGAGGTCGTGTGCGGCGCGAGAGACGCGTGCGAGGGCGAGGGCGTCGGACGTGGAGATGAGACCGAGGACGGGGGTGAGGACGTCTGAAGTGAGGGAGAGCAGCGGCATGGTGGTGGCAGTGTCGGCGAGGGAAAGCAGAGCTCGTGTGCGAGAGAAGGCTGAGTCTATGAAGGGGGTGCGCGGGTGAGCCGGGCGGTCTAGGAGGAGCGCGAAGCTGGTCTATGGGGGAAGTCTAAGTAGAGAAGGAAGATGGTCGTCCGAGTCAGAGAGCGATGGCGACAAAAATGGCGACATGTTGTTTCTGACATGATCGACGCTCGGAGCCCGCGCCGACCCTAACCCCACATCGAGGGTCTCCGCCCCGCGGGGCCCCGACTTTCCCCGCACGCGCCCCTTGCCTCTCTCAGCCTCCTCTTGGCTGAGTCAAACACTCACCTGCTGTGGTCACCCCTTTCGATAGCGTTCATGACCATCCTGCTTCACCCGATGGACGCATCGCTGCAGGCCGCCGACCAAGTCCCCGTCGCCGTTCTGGGACGATCGCCTCGAGGCTGCATCTGGCCAGTCGCCTCGTCCGCATTCCGTTCACTGTTCCCGGACCTCCTGTCCGTCCCCCGTATCCCTGCCCTTCGTCCTACCGGCTCTGGCGTGTAGCCGTACCGAGGGTGCGAGCTGCTGCATCCCGGGTGAAGTCGGAAGAACAAGGGTTGGAGATGTTGCGCGTTTGCCTCGAGCCACTTGCCGTAATTGATGCTATAGCACCCAAGACGTGCGCACCCGTTCGTCTGTCCGCCCGTTGTGAGAGACCAAGCATCTTAAAGGTAGGAAAGAGGGCAGAGGTGTATGAGTGTGCCCCATCGCACGTCGTGCATCACACCCCGTATCCTCGCCCTATATGACAGCTTCCTTGGCCCCCTTCTATTCGCGCACGCGCCTGTACTTCATCATGGGACTTGTCTACCCATTTACTGCGCGTCTCTGTTGCACCACTTGCGTCTCACCATCACCAAATGACCCGTGCTCAAGTCGCTTTCCTTCTTCACGTGCCTCTCGTGACCCTGACGTTGACATTCTCGCAAAGGAATGTCTGTACTAGCGTTTCTAGCTCGTTTACCGTATGCTCGTCTGCTTCGACTTTCACACACTTTCGGACTCTACTCGTACTCTACATACCGCCTCCGGCATCACACAGTGTGTGATCTTACGTATGGCTGCGTACATGCTGCCCACAGCCACTCACAGCAAGCCAGTTTGTACCAGTGCGAATATCGCCCCATTGAAGCCGTCTATTACCACTACGACTACATTTCATTCCCTCAGGATTTCAACACACGCGTCGCACTGGCGTATAACAGCAAACCACACTCCTCTGACACTGTCTCAGGAGAGTCGGTTAGTGGCGCCATGAACCCGACGGTCTGCGGTTCAGGTCTGAATCGTTGTCAGCGTGATGGATGTGTACATAAGGAGACGACAAGCTTGTCCAGCGCGTGTGATGATCCTTCTTGACGACGTTCTCGGGTCCACCCTGGTGTCGCTGAGGCTAACATCCGGCCTGCTGATTATAGTACATGTTAGCCTTCACCCCCAAGCTAGCAGAACAGCGCGGTTGAAATGAGCCCATTGGTCCGCAACGACATACGAAGACTGTTGCGAAGTCGGCTACGCTCCCTCGTGAAGAAACTGAGACGACCGGATGCCAGCCCTGCGTCTTCCTCAAGCACCTCAGACCCCTCGTAAGTGTCCATACCACTGCTACCAACACATCCACTCACGAACCCCACCCACACAAGCGACCGCAATCCGCCACTCGGCGCGAACCTGGCCTTCCCAAGGGAGCTCTGGTGGCTCGTCATCGACGCCCTGCACCAAGACTGGCACGCGCTCCTCGCCTGCACCCTCGTCTGCCAAGCCTGGTACGTCCGCGCGCGGCTCTACCTCCCGCGCGGCTGCGGCCCCGCCATCGTCCTCAGCAGCCGCCACGACGTGCTCCGCCTCGCACGCGCCACACGCGCGACGCCCCTAGGCCTGCGCACGCGCGCCGTGCACGTCCACGGGGACCCCGCGCGCTCCGGGTCGCTCGCTCCCCTCGGCGCGCTCGCGACCATGCTCGCTCGGCGCCCTCCGTGAGCTCGCCCTCCGCGACGTCGTCCACCCGTCGACGACCACACTCGCGCGCCCTCGCGTGCGTCGGCGTGCGCACCGCGCGCGGGCGCTTCGACGACCCCGCTCAGCTGCGCGCGCTGGTGGGCGCGGGGCCCCGCCTGGAGGAGTTCGTGCTGGGCGCGGCGGGCGCGGACAACGTCTTGCATTTCTTTGGGGCGGTCGACGTCGCGGCGCGGTGCGACAGGGTGGAGATCGGCCCTGTGGGCAGCCTGCCGGGGGTGCGGGGGCCGCGCTGGGAGCGCCATGCGAACCTCTTTTGCAACATCCGCGGCGTCCCGAACTTGGTCCTTGTCTTCGACGCTTCCTCTGTGTCCGCTGAGCTCGGTGCGCGCGCCGTGTCTGGCGGTGTACCCTGTACTCACTGTGTACGACAGTGCCCTACTTGACCATGGTGCTGCAACACTGCGACGCGCTGGAGACGCTGAGCATCAGGGTTTCCCCCCTCGCGTTCTCGACGAGTCCATCTCTGGACGCCTGGTGTGCCATCCCCGCTGTTGTGACGAGGCGGTTCAGTCTCGGGTACATCACAGTGCACCCCAGCGCTCGCAGTGCATCGGCCGGCGTGGCCCTGAAGGCAAGCTCTGGTTCTCCTCACGACGCTTCCGCGGCCCCGGATCCCGAGTCGCAGGATACAGAGTCTGAAGAGATCATCTGGGCGCGGTATGAGCCGGACCACTTCGGGGTCCTCACGGCCTTTGCGCACTTCACCATCCCGTCACACGCTGGACGTGCGCGCAGAGAAGACTGGATCGACCAGATCAAGGCGTACGCCCTCGAGGCGGAGAGAGCCGCCGGCCTACGGTACGTCCGCTCTCCGCTCCCCCCTCTCCCTGACTCGGCGCGCCCGACAGGTGCGGCGAAGCGCGGGCGGTGGTATGGATGCGGCACGCCCGCCACGCCGACGCGCGGCCGTGGTTCTACCCCGCGGTCGCGCCGGGGCTCCTCAGGCCCGACTTCCCGCTGCGCACGCCCGCGAGCCCGGCGCGCTTCTCGCAGTGGCGGCGGACGTACGTGATTGAGTGCCCGTTCCCGGCACGTCCTCTCCCCGTGGCGACGGTCGCGCCGAGGGCTGCTGACGGACCGGTGCAGGTGCGCGGCAATCATGCCCCGCGGGGCGCGCTCTGGACGTTCCTGCGGATGCTCAGGGGGAGGCATGCGTATGTCTGGGCTGTCGAGGAGCGTTGACTTGGAGGCGTGCGAGCGCGAGTGCGAGTGCTGGAGACGACGTGAGGCACGGGATTTGGCCCCGCCCCCGGTTGAGCTGCGCCGCACGATCGTGTCGTCGACGTCGTATCTCGTCGCCGAGGCCGAATGGGTGCGAGGGGTCGATCGAGAAGGCAGGAACGGGCCCTGCGGGGTCGTCGTGACATTGTGGCGCGAGGGCCCTGGCGACAGAGATAAGTACCTTCGGGCGTTGGGAAAGTAAATCCGACGTTCTGCAGGTTCGACATGGTTCAGTGAGGGGTTTTGCGGTACGAGTGGGAATAGCAGTAGGTCACGTTGTGAACACTAGGACTCAGTGTATTAGCTGCAAAGTCTTCGGCAGGCTGAGGGAGGAGGATGGTGGCCCCCCACAGGCTCGGAACGCGAACGACAGAACGCAGGTTGCCTTCCATGTCGAAGTTCCATGGAGGCCGATCGCATCGTCCGGTGGCTGAGGCGATCTGGATCTCACTCACTGCCTTCCGCCAGCGAGCCACACCGGGTCCCAAGCGGGGCCGGGCGAGCGCGGTGCAGACGCCTTATCCGGCGGTGAGTTCAGGCGTGCTATTTCTGGCCGGGGCGCGTTCGGGTGGGTGCGTCGGGGCACACAGTCTAGTGCTGAGCAGGCACCGTGCCCTTCCGTCTTTTACCGACTCGCTGTCGTCCAAGCAGACAAGAGCGTGCGTAGACAGCACCAAGAAACGCCTCTATCTGTGTGGAGGACAGGCTGGGAGCAGTTGGAGGACATGCGAGCCAGGCACGCCGTCAGAGGGACTGCCAAGAGGAAGACCACTCCGCTCTCGACTACACAACTGATAAGATGACAGCTCTTCCTGTCCTGCAAAGATCAGTTTGGTGGGCGGCGCGGTGCTGTGGATAGACAGGGCGACAGCGAGGTCTTTGAGTGTGAGGACGTACCCTACCCAGGGGAGGCATGGGGAGGACGGAGGAGGCATGACTGTTTTGGGAAGGCGATCGGGGCGGCGCATCTGGTGCGATCGAGACCCGACGCCGCATCAACCGCCACCCGCCCCGCCCCCGCCTTGTGTCCTTCCTTCTCCTCCCCCCGCCGCCTCCCCAGAACAGGCATCGCCTCCGCTGCACTCTGCACAGCAAGGGCCCGCGCGCTCAGAGGGCCTTCTTCGGGGCAGAGCGTGCGCGCGTTCCTGGGCCTCTGCGGGTGCAGGCTGCGAGGAAGAGGATCACGGCAGTGGGCGGGCGATAAACAGGCGGGCCCCCATTGGCCGATAAGCTGGCAGCCTCCCGCCCTGTCGCACCGCTGCCAAGCGTCCCTCCACCGCCATTTATGCTCCCAGCCGGCCGCCCTCCTCCCTTCTCTTCTTCCTCGACGTCCTCGCCTCTCTCGCCCTCGGCCGCTCTCGCAGCGCGCGTTTCCCCCTCCCTCCTTTTCCGCGACTACGACCGCCCGCAGGCTCTGCTTCAATCCTCGCCGCCATGGTCAACGTCACCTACGCCGACTGTGAGCTCCCCACCACCCTCCTACCGCTATTCTTTTCCGCTGACCCGTTTTCGCAGCCGGCGACCTTCAATGGTACGACCCTAGCACCGGCGAGACCGTCGTCTACAACCTCGGCGACATCGCTTGGGTCCTCGCCTCCACCGCCCTCGTCTGGATCATGATTCCCGGCGTCGGCTTCTTCTACTCGGGCCTCCTCCGCCGCAAGAATGCCCTCAGCATGATCTGGATGTCCATGATGACTCTCGCCGTAGTCTCCTTCCAGGTGAGCGCCGTCTACTATCCCGCGGTGTGCATACATGCGCGCTCCTATCCCATGGCACCTTTCGGGATGCGTTCGCTACTTCGCAGCTCAACGCGTGCGCTCTGCCTCGACGGACCGGTCCTGGTGCCAACTGCCCAGAGGCCAAACTAGTGGCTGCGTCGCACCTGCCCACCGTGCCTCACAAGCCCCTCGTGCAGCGCTATCCCGGGCCCACGCCCTCCGCGTGCTCTCACACTAGCCTGCCCACACTCGACGGACAGTGCTAGGCCGCCCCGCGTCTCCGTCCGCCACGCCTGTCGAGATGTCCAGATGTAGCGCCGAGGTATGCCCCAGCCGTGCTGCGGCCGCCCGCCCCGGGTGGCCGCTGTTGACACGGATGTCATTGCCTCGACGAGCGAGCGAGACGCTTGACGTCGCGGCGGGCCGTCTGTGCATCGTCTCTGTGACCGCGTTTGTATCGCGCGGGGGTCCAGAGTTCGCTCTAGCCTATTCCTGTTCTCCGCATTGCACTTCGCTGTCTGCGCCTCCACGCGCGTTGGACCACTGGCGTGGTGACCGTCAGGTGCCATGGACTGCTAGCGCCGCTGTCCGGTGTGTGGTACCGTCCGCGCGATGGCCCACAATCACTGGGGATTGACAGTGTTAGCCGCGGAGATTAGGGTCGAGACGCGATCTGCGTCATGGACTCGCAGGGCGTACGTGACTACTCCGTCACGGGGCCGTGTCTCCATACAATTCCCTATCTTCGATCCTTGTTTGGGACATGCTGCTGACTACATCGCCTTCACAGTGGTTTTTCTGGGGGTGAGCGAGACCGCAGTTGGAGACAAAGTTTGCATAGCTGACATGCCGGCGCAGATTCTCACTAGCGTTCAGCGATACCGCGACAAATCACTACATTGGCAACCTCCGTGAGTACGGGCGCGACTGTGTCTTCTATGGCTGTGTATTCTCGGTGCTTCGATCACGCATATGCTCCTTTTGAGCAAAGTTGGTTCCTGGCTCAACCACCTTCTTTCTCCATCGCCGCGGCCCGCCCGTCTAGCAATGTGCTAACTCCGCACTGCAGAATATTTCGGACTGAAGGGCGTCCTCGAAAAGCCCTCAGTCGGCTCCACCCGCATCCCGTCCATCGCCTTCTGCGTCTTCCAGCTCATGTTCGCGGCGATCACGCCCATGCTCGCGATCGGCGCGTTCGCGGAGCGCGCGCGGCTCGGCCCGATCATGGTCTTCGTCTTCGTCTGGTCCACGATCGTGTACGACCCCATCGCGTGCTGGACGTGGAACTCGTCCGGCTGGTCCTTCATCCTCGGCGGCCTCGACTTTGCGGGCGGCACCCCCGTCCACATCTCCTCCGGCACCGCCGCGCTCGCCATCTCGATCTACCTCGGCAAGCGGCGCGGGTACGGGACCGAGCGCCTCGCGTACAAGCCCCATAACACGAGCTATGTCGTCCTCGGCACCGTCTTCCTCTGGTTTGGCTGGTTCGGCTTCAATGGCGGCAGCGCGCTCAGCGCGAACCTGCGGGCTGTCCAGGCGTGCATCGTCACCAACCTCGCAGCGTCTGTCGGTGGCCTGACCTGGATGCTCTGGGTACGTCTCCCCAGTCCCCCCTATACGCACCCGACGCTGACTCTTTCGATAGGACTACCGCCTCGAGCGCAAATGGTCGACGGTGGGCTTCTGCTCGGGCGCGATCGCGGGCCTGGTCGCGATCACGCCGGGGTCGGGGTTCGTGGGCTCGCCGGCGGCGGTGCTGTTCGGGTTCATGGCGGGGACGGTGTGCAACTTTGCGACGCAGCTCAAGTTCTACTTTGGGTACGACGACTGCCTGGACATCTTCGCGTCGCACGCGATCGGGGGCGTGGTGGGGAACGTGCTGACGGGCCTGTTCGCGCAGGCGAGCGTGGCGGGCTTCGACGCGATCACGGAGATCCCGGGCGGGTGGCTCGACCACCACTACATCCAGCTCGGGTACCAGCTCGCGGACTCGGTCTCGGGCATGTCGTACTCGTTCGTGCTCACGACCGCGATCCTGTGGACGATGCACTTCATCCCCGGCCTGCGCCTGCGCTCGTCCGAGGAGGCCGAGATCCTCGGCATCGACGACACCGAGATGGGCGAGTTCGCGTACGACTATGTCGGCCTCGACTTTGTCGCCGGCGGCGCGAGCGGCGCGTTCCACGACGACGTCCGCGAGGACCGCGGCGCCATCGCCGGCGGCCGCGAGCCCCAGCATAGCAAGATGCATATGCACGAGCATACCGTCGAGGTGCAGGAGCGCGCCGCGGCGCAGGAGCACCATGAGAGCGGCAGCGAGAGCACGGTGGACGAGAAGACCCACTCATAGCGGGGGCGCGCTGTGTGCCGGGATCTTGGATGGTTGTGTGAAGTAAACTAATGCGTGTAGAGGCGTGGATTGATTGATTTGTCGTTCATTAGTAGAGCATAGTACCTCATCTCATGTTTGTCACCAATACTAGTCTCACCCTACATTTTACCCCACCCCTACTCCGGCCGTTCTGTCGGATCGGTCGCATGTATGTATTTTGGTGTGCTTATGCGCGACATCTGCACCACGGCCATGACGGCGCGTACTAGGTACTGGTTTCCCACGGTCAAAACCCTTGTACAACGTCGAGGTTTCAATTGAAAACACCTGCCACTGCGGAGCGGTAGCATGCGATCAGACCGCACATACATAAGTAGATGCTCTGGGTGTTGCCAACTCCTGCGGAAAGCATATCACTCGAATCTGCTTACAACTTTCCCCTTACTCCGGGAACAGCTAGTACGCCAAGTTCTCACAGGCTGGCTGTTTTTATAGCATGCAGGCCCCACGCCCGAGGCTGAGTAACGCGCATATACTCTGATAGCCACTGTCCAGCAAACTTGTAAACCTCTCCAGAGCGCCGCATCAGACCTGCAGTGTCGTTGGCGAAGACAATATCTCGCGCATTCTGGGGCACTTTGATCCGTGTTGGTTCCTCTTCCTCCATGTATCCGAGGACATATGTCGTCTCAATTGACCCGTCTCCTGGCCAGGTTTGAGAACAGTATGGACCCGTTCATCCACCTCAACTCCGACGTCCTCAACATAATATTGTCCCTCTTGTCTCCATCTGATGCCGACAAACTGGCGCGCACCTGCAGAGCTGCCTACCGCTATGCCATACCTCGCATCTTGTCCGACGTGACGTTAGGTCTCGGGTTCCACCGCAAGCCCAAGTCGCAGCTCGCGTCGTTCTGCCACTTCGTCCTCGCCGGTGTCCCCGGCCGCGCCCTGCTCCTGCGCAGGCTCGACTTGCGCCGGGACGCGTTCCCCTGGGTGGAAGTGGAGATCAAGGCCGTACCCGGGAACCCTCGTGGCAGCCGCGCGTACACGATCGACTACTCGGTAGCGAGCCTCCTCGCCGAGGTCATCCAGCAGGCCGATGGACTGGAGGAGGTTCACGTTGCGGGTGCAGACCCCTTGCTTGCCTCCGAACCGCGCCTGCAGGACGCCCTCGCGAGCAGACGCCGGCTCCGTTGCGTCGCCTTCGAGAAATGCGGCTCGGCCAGTCTCGAGTGCATCTCGCGGCTTTCCGGGAACATCTCTGCGCTTGCGCTCGCGGTCGACGACCAGTATGTCCTCGAGAGCTCGCGCTACCACAGTCTTGCGGCGTTGGCTCGTATTGCGGGGACCCTCGAAACACTGGATCTCGAGGACGCCATTTTCGTGACAGGAGATCTCGGTCCTGACGTAGTACTCCCCGCTGTGCGGCAGCTCACCCTCCGGGGCTGGGCAGACCTATCCGAAACTCTCCGCACCGTTCCCAACCTCCGCACCCTCCGTCTCCATACCTGCCGCTCCAGGCCCTCCCCCTTTCCGCCTCCCGTCGACCCTCCCCACATCGACCTCGACGAGCTCATCACGGATATGCACCTCCCCATCCGGTGCACCGCGCGGCGCGTCGAGCTCCAGTTCAATGCATTCCTCCAACCCGACGCGCTCGCGGTGCTGGAGCGCATGAACCCGGTCGTGCTTTCGTGCCACGCCGGGTGGAGCCTCCCCGCGAGGGACGTCGCGCAGCGCCTGCCGAGTCTTCAGCACCTCGAGATGCACGTCAAGTGGCGCATCTCCGACGGCGTCCCCGATGCGCCGCCGGAAGCATGGCTTGTGAGTCGCATCGTCGTTACCGAGTCCTGTCTGTGTCTTGTTCACCCCGTTCTCAGATCAGCCTCGTGTCCATGTTTCGTACGCTCAAGCTTGTCGGCCTTGTTCTGCACATTGGCTCGCGCGTCATGGCAGACTCGACCATGCCTCTCGACGGCCTGGCGCGGGACATAGCTGGCGCGTGTGGTGATTCACTCATGTTCGTTGGCATATCCTCTGTGCAGCACATACCAGATGCGCATCTGGAGACGATCTGGTATCGCTGCGTTCGTGGCGATAGACCTGTCGGCCAGTACATAGGTGTCGAGAGATTGTCGCCTTGGGAAGGGTCACTCGCGCACGATCAACTCTGTTCCCTAGAACATTGACATCGATGCATTGCTTGATAGAGATATGGGTACAATAGATATGCGCTACATACAAACGACCGGCCATACCACCACATACACGACCATGGGTATACTCAAAACAAGTGGCCGTTACGGTGAGTGGGTGCTCCCTGTGGGTTGAAGCTTACTGACGCGAACGCCAGAAGCAATAGGTGTCGGCGGCAACAAAGGACGACCTGGCTCCTCCCATGGGGGAACGACATGAGCAAGGAGAACGGTCGTCCCTGACGTTTGGCGGTGATGTCTGGTCGCGATGTTGAGCGGGAGGAAATGAGACAGTGCAGAGCAACTCACGCCACATGTTCAGGCTCACGAAACGGCTCATACTCGATGTGTCTCTCCAGATCCTCGCTTCGATCGCACGTCTGATGAGCAGAGTATCCCCAAAGGGTATATCATATTGCGGCACTCACATTGGTCCTAGACTGACCCGTTCTACCCACCACCCGACTTCCGAATGCTGGATGGGACGGGTATCTGTGGGTGGGGTGTCCGCCGTGTGTGACTTGCTCGCCGCTGGCTCTCGCAACGCGGCACATAGAGCATCTATGAGTGCCCTGATTGTGTTGCGCTTTGGTTCCCGATCGATGGCCATCTCAGGCTGTCCCGAGGTCGGTTCCTCCTCGCCTGAAGCCGAACTCTCGCATGTGGCTTGTGCGGTGCGTAGAGGCGGCATGGTTGAAAGGTATTGGACGATGATTGGAAGCAACGAGGATGTACGCACGCACAGCCTGTAGTAAGGCATGGGCATCGAACCTTAACGAGATGAAAGCGCGCATACTTGCCCCCAAGGCAACGACAACTAATGATGACCCCTGCATAGATATCCATGTTCCATGCTCACGGCCAGCAGCCGTTCAATCTGAGCAGTACGCCTCTTCAAGGACGATGTACTGGTCCACCTAACCCTAAAACAGGGCCATGATCCGACATCATTCAGTACGTGGTCACGTGCCACAATGGGCAGCGTGAGCTGTTGCCGACTCGCTGGATTCTGTCAAGTCGCCATCACCAAGTCCACTGAGCCTCACACCAAGTCTTGTGCCATAGAAGTGTCTCCATTGCAGTAAATACTGATCTTGATAGGGAAGCTCATAAATGTTCATTGCGCGGAAACATACTGGTATGCATATAGTACGTAATGATCTCTACCGTTGGCGACACCGCTGGCCAGCGTCAGTGCGACTGTCCGGGTCGACTGGAGCCTAACAGTGCTTCAGTCCTATGCTATACGCGGCCCATGAGAGGAGCGGTAAGCTTGTTGGCTGGGTCGTTGCTATTAATGGGGTTTGACGTGTTCGTTTGTCAGCCGCCTTGTCAGCCTCAGCGTATGGATGAAACGCTAGGTGCGTGGTCGATGTACTGCCCAACCCCAACGTCAAAGCCGCTCCTAATTCGAAGCCCCCCATGTCAAACTCCGGCAGTGGACTTGCTCCTGGTATGTCGCGTGAATCGCGCACGTCTGTTTCGCTCACCTCTAGTCTAGGCGCCATAGCGGGGATCGTCATAGGCTCCCTATTCGTCCTCGTCGTTCTCTTGGCCACCGGGATCATTCTACACCTCCGCCAGCGTCCTAGGGACTGCGATATGTCATCTAGTATTGAGAAGCCCGCAGCTCTCAGCAAGACCCCCCAGCGGCGCATGCGGCGGCCTCCCTCTCGGAAACCGTCACCCAGGTTCTTGATCGACGATATCAGTCTCCCGATGCCCCTCGTCCGGAAGTGCCGCGACCCCGAGAAGGACTATGGGAACACATCCGTCTCAACGCTCAACGTCGTGATCTCCCCCTCGCTTCCGCGCGTCTTCAAGCTCGGTATGGAAGGCGGAGAGAACACGGCTGTCGAGGTCCGTGTCACGCCACCGACGCCTATTGCCAGCCGCGGAGAGCTGGGTCTGCCGTCGCCGATCAAGCTCAAACTGGGCAAGCAAGCAAGGTTCCAGACATCGCCGGGTGTTGGGCTGGGAATGCTGCCTTTAGAGAACGAGTCTCCTTGGCTAGTGACTTGATGTAGTGCTGCTCTCTACCCTCACCACGGAATTCAGCAATTGTGCACTGCTTACCAGTTCCATTCCCGTTTAATTGTGCCTATGCAGCTACCGCGAACTTATCCTAGGCTCAAATTATTATAGCAGAGTCAAACGAATCTGTTATCTCTGGTACGTGGTAGTGCATCATACTGAGCAGTTGTATCTAAAGCCAATCGCAGTGGATGCTGGCTCTCAGGATCCATTCCACGTGGCCTCAAGGTACGCCTAGCATTTTGGCGTATTTGTCTCGTCATCTAAGCGCTGCGATGGTACGTCGGGCTTGCGTCATGTCTGCGAACCAAGAATAGACTACATTCGGTGAGCAACGTCAGTAGATGCGCTATCAATAGCAAACGGTAAGTCGACGCCTGGAAGCATGCGGAGCTCATCACTAGTGTGACTAGCCCCGCTCTGAGCTTTTCGTGAGGGGTGGCGGACACGATGGCAACACTACGTCTGTGTGGAGCCAGTCATGTTCTGTAGACGCATAAGTATGTATCAGATCCACCAAAGGGAGGAAAGCCCCTACTGCTTGTGTGTCCAGGCCATCGCGCGCAGATAGTGATGCATAGTTACTTGGCACACGCTACTCGGTACGTGCCTCCAATTGCCAACCACGTCTGCATTAATTCAGTCTTGACGATGCAGACATTTTCCCCCAGGATGGTTCGTGGTGACAATGGGTGCGTTTCGTTAGCGGTTTGTTTAACTCTTTCTCATCCACCGAAGGTACGGGGGGCATCTCGATGCTCTTCCACAATTATCCCTATGCCTACGACTCAAAACCTATGGAGGTCTTCTCCACCATTTTCTTCTTTCTCAACCTCTTCCTCTTCGTGACCTTTAGCATCGTCTTCACCGCACGACTCTTCATTTGGCCCGACGTCATCCCGCTGATGCTCTACCACCCTCTCCATAACCTCTACTTCGGCTCGTACCCTATGAGCCTCGCCACACTCATCATTGTCGCAAACTCGGTGCTCAATAAGGAGTGGGGATGGGGCGGCCACCAGTTCCTCTGGTTCATTTGGGCTGTGTGGTGGTACGACGCTGCGGTCAGCTTCTGCTGTGGCTTCGTCCTCATTCACTGCATGTGAGTCCTGGCTCTCTACCGTCACGCACTCGACTAAGCCTCAGATCAGGATCACTCGCCAATACCACGAACTAAACGCTGCCAACCCGCTCTGGGCACTCCCCGCTGTTGCACTTATAGTCGTCGCGTCCGCGGGGGCAGTTGTCGCGCAAGCGCTCTTCCCCGTCGACGAATGGCGCGCCGGGCTAACTCTCGTGGTGTCAGCCTTCCTGCTCATCGTGGGTCTCGTCATCGGCTCGTTGTTCTACGCCATATATATGCTGCGCCTCATCCTACACGGCCTCCCGCAGGGCGTGTACGTCCTTTCCGGTTGGATCACACTCGGTGTCGCTGGCCAGGGTGGCTACGCTGTTCTCGCAATTGGCCAGGGCCTCAACATGTGGCTACCAGTGAAGTATGGGCTATCCAGCTTCATGCGAGGGACTACAACTGGGACGACGCTGGAGGCAATATGTGTATTCATTGGATTCGCGCTGTGGGCCGTGACGACGATGTGGTTCTTCTACAATATGCTTGCCATGTTTGACGTCATCAAGAATGGTGGGTTTCCATTCAGCCTGCCATGGTGGGAGCTCATTTTCCCAAACGTGTGTCAACGCCATCTCGACTCGCTCTTCTTTGCCACTAATTAATCCTCAAGGCCGTGTACGCGAACCTTACCATCGAGCTCGCTGTTGTGTTCGATAGCACGTTTTTTAGGGTATGGGGTGCTATGTACGCGACAGCGACGCTCCTACTGTGGATCATGGTATTCAGCCTCACCATCCCGGGCGTCATCTCGGGAAGCATCTTCGATATGCCGGACGTCGAGCAGATCGATATCGCTGAGCGTAAAGCCCACGAGCACCAGAATGTAGAGGAAGGTGAACGATGGGAGCAACGTGAACTTGAGCCAAGGGAGCGTGGTGAAGGAGGGTCTGCATCTGCATGATTTGTGTACTCATCGAGTGCCCTCGAAGTCTAACTCACGAGAACCCGGTTTGCATACAATTATCGCAGAAACATGATCTATGCAGTGTATGATACATGAGTATATCTCCTAGTCATATCGTCGTAAGTGCTCATACAAGTGTCTTGTCGTGGCACTGATGAGTCGTTACTGCTCAGGTGCCCTTGCCCTGGCCGCGCTCCTTTTTCGCGAATCTCTCTTTCTCTACCCATGACGATGCATCCTGCACGGCCTGTCGCGGCCGGCTCTTGTACATCATGAGGTACCCTTGCAGGCTTGCCATCGAGAACTCCCGGTCGGGAATCGCCTCGGAAAAGCGCGCAGCCAGCTCGAGAATGTTAGAGCGCGAAAGATTGTGCGTATGGGTATGTAGACTGGTCTTCGAGGGAGCCGCGCCATCCGACACATTTGAAAGAAGGGGCGTTTTCTCTGACACCACCGTGCTCCCTGTGTCAGCATCGTGGTCCGACATTTCACTACCCGCGCCGTCGCGCTTCGCCGCACATCCTTCGTCGGCGTCCTCAGCCTCATCGTCTCCGGATTCGAGCAGATAGAAACGTTTGTAGAGGCTCTCAGCCTGGTAGCTGCTCGAGAGCTTGAACTCGATGTGGAGGTCCATCCGTCCTGGGCGGCAAAGCGCAGGGTCGAGCGCCTTGTAGTTGTTTGTCGTCGCGAATAAGATTCGACCTTCCTGGGCGCCGATACCGTCAAGGGCGTTGAGCAGGCCCGAGAGCGTGACCCTCGAGCCCACATCGCTGCGTGTCGACTCCTCCCGTCGCGCACTGGAAGGGCTCGCATCCTCTCTGTCGTCGTCGCCGTCTTTGCGTGGCCGAGGCTCGGAGGGGAGGTCGCGTGTGATGCCCGGCTTGAACGCGGCGTCAATGTCTTCCATTAAGGCGATGCATCGTTTAGGCATGTTCGAGATGAGTTCGTTCAGAGAGCTGTCGTCCATGCCAATGCGGCTCAGTGTAACGATGTACACGTTTAACCCGAGCTCGCCGGCAATGCTCTGAATCATAGATGTCTTGCCAGACCCCGGTGCACCGTACTAGGGTACGGGTGAGTCAAAGCACCTCATATAATGGAGAAAAGACGCACAAGCAGATACCCACGGCGGAATGGAATCCCGCGGTCGGTGTACCACTTTCGGCTACTGAGAAAATCCCGGGCATCGTCGAGAAGTGTCTCCTTGATACCAGGGTCGAGGATGATGGAGCTAAGAGGTCGTTTGGGACGACTCGTCATGAAAATCCAGTCACCCGAGCTGGCACAAACACAACTCTATCAATAACTATGCATAAGTGAATGGGAGAAAACACGTACGTGTCGGCGGTGTAGATAGATAATACTTTCTCCACTGCCGCTTGGTAAGCATCACGAGCTTCTTCTAACAGCTCCTGGAGAACACGCCGGTCCCTTGCTAGGATACTATAAAGACCATGGGTGCATTTAGATGTGTAACGCTAGAGCAGGACTCACCCAAGCGATAAGCATTCCTTGGTTGACCAGGCGGTCTCTTTCTTCTCTTCCCGCGATACCGTCATGTAGTGGCGCTTGTACCAGATTGAATACGTGTTGTCCATGGATGGAAGATAGGATATCTTGTGGCAGGTTTCATTATCATCATCTTCTCTTGCATTTGCTAACCCGAAGTCCCGCGTCGAAACCGCGACCATCCGGGCTTTGTCCCAAACGGGGTGGCGCGAAAGCCAATAGAGCACCCACTCTGTCAGCACATTCGGTGAGCACGTTGACTTGCTTGTTGATGGTAGACACTTACGATAGCTCTCATCATTTGCTTCGAATGTTGCAGTGATCCAGAAGGCGCCCACCAACCAGTCCCGGAAGGTGAAGAAATACCGGCGGCACCACTCAAGGAGGCCACCGACAACGAAGAGCTTCAGCCAATCTCGAAGCGCAGCGAGCGAGATTATGGTGGATATGAGAGCGTGGGGATCGCCCGTGAAGACTGGCATGCCAGTGGCAGACGCAGCATGCGCTGTTGAGTTTGGGGTGGCGTTGAAGGCAGAGGCAAATGCTTTCAGCGACATATCAAGTGATGACTTGATCGTGTTGCTGATGTACAGAGCCAAAGCGGAGAGACGGAAGGAGCGCAGGGTTGTGCTACAGCCTCGCTGATCTGCCTGTGCCTTATAACACACAGCTCTTGAGTCTCCGGACGCAAGGTCCCGAGGGTCCAGCGTGGCATAGCAGCGCACCAGTCAGTACAGGAGCCACGAGTATGGTATTGACTCGAAGCGCTGAGCCGCACACCATCTTCAGCGTGGCTCTGCCGGTGTCGCCGCGCACTTCTCGCCACAATGCAGGACACAATACACCGCTTGAGCGCCGTGAGTCGACAGTCCTGTCGGTGTGAGAAGGCAAAGATGACTCGAAGAAATGGCCCGCCACTCCGCTTCTAGTCAACGAACCATTCCAGGTCCACGATAGTCGCCAACTCCGAGTCTGCATAGCGCGGCGATTCAGATGACAGTGTACCGGACTGCCACCTTCATCGTGCAAAGTCCCAGCATGCGACATATGCACTGCGTTCCAGTCAGTGCGTGGTCCCGAAGCCTGACAATGTCACGGTGGCGCACAGCAATCGTTAATCGCGGCCGCGGTGAGTCACTCCCATGTGAGTCATCAGTAGAATCGTTACTCGGAAATCATGCGAGCTTACCTGTTGTACCCTACTTGATGTATCACACTCCACACGCTCGTACAGTGGTATAAATATGAGCCACGACTATGGAATACGTCCGAGCGGTTGAACATCGCAAGCGGAAGTGGGCGTCGGCGGCGTGGGGCCCGTCTCGTATGCCACAAACTTGAATGTTGTCAGTGCCATAACAGCCCGTACAATGAGCCGTCGACGAACAGTGGCTCGCAGCAGTATTGAACTGGCTGCCGCCTTCTTTGAACTCGGTATCAAACCCCCACGCGTGAGAAAGCTTCCTACGATGTTCATATGTTGATACGGTGATAACGATCCGCTTATAGCGGCTTCGGACCTCCACCTCACCGGTCATTAATGTCGGGTAGAACGCTCTTTCATGCCATTTGAGTTGCAAGGCGCGTGGAGAGCGTGTCTGGCACCAGGACAGACACGCGAACAAGATACTCCGGGAGCACCGATGATGGCACACCTTGTCTATATATACACCCATGCTACCTTCGACGACATACGGGAATCGCGCGAGCGATTTATAGGCCATACATGTGTTGGTAAGTGTAGCTGTCTGAAAAGTAGCAAATGAAAGACACGGGTATTTATGTGCTGTGCAGCGTCTCCCGTGCCCCAGTCTTCGACGAGATATGTCGCGGCGATCGTGGCGTCAGGGACGAACAACAGAGAACGAGTGGTAGACCCCACTATCGCCACGGATGCTACAGCGCAGGTGTCGAATATTGGTACCCTGCGCTCGAGTTCTGGTGAGACAGCAGTACCGTACCCGACGAGGCATACAAAGGTACCGCAGGTACTGTTGCTACTGGTCCCTGATGACTGTGTATATCCTTATGAGACGGCTATACCACGAAGGAAAGGATAAACTCCAAATTACAGGGACGTGAAGTAAGATACGAGTCATCTCTGCAATGACGCGAGGAGTCGGTGCAACGCAACTCATGTAGGCGTAAAAGAGGGCACACACAGCCGTTTCATAGAAGGAACATGAATCAACCCCGCTGTGTGTCCAGCAGGCTACGGTAAATGCAGGCACCTTCTTGCGAGGACACAGTGGTTAGCGAAAGATTCAAGCCGGAGCAAAGCTCCCCCTCTCCCGCTCTATCAATGCAATACCACCGATATTCGATATTGTGCCATTGAGACTGGTTTTTCGGACTTGCATTCAGGTTCCAGCCAACATATTTTAACGACGGGATTTGCGCCGCCACGAAAGTCGCCAATCGCAATAGTTCAGCGAGATGTATATCCTTGCTGAGTCCACGACAGAAGGTGAATGCGATAAGTGGAACAGATGCCAGCACCGGTACATGACATCGCTAGATATACGCACAGAGCCGGTTGGTCAGCCTAGAGCGGCCACTCTAATGCATAGGGTACTCACGAGCCAGGTCTCAACATCTTCGACCGCAGCGTCGTCTGGGTGAACTGGCTGATACGCATATACTTGCAAGACGCGTACGCTCGTAACGACATTCGCAATCCAGCGCAGGATCTGCATATTTGGCGAGCATGCCAGGACGACGGGCATGGCGTTTTGTAGGAGGGACATGGTCCCCGGCGCCCAAACGGAGTATGGCATAGAATCCAGCAAGGTATCGAGGTCGTAGATGAGCTCCACTCTTCGCACGGCACTTTCTAGCGGGACAGGACAAGATGTAGATAGCTGGTCAAGGCACTCCCAATGTACGGGTGTGGAGACGTTATCAACGTAGCTGCATACAAGGCTCAGACGGCGTAAGCCAGGGTATACGGCAGCGAAAGGCTCGAGACTCTGCAAGTCACCGAAAATCTCGAGCTGTTCCACATGCGGCCAGGTATAATCAGTGACGATCGTGAGCATAGCGCCTGTTACGCGGGATAGCTTGACATCAATGACATTTCGCATGAGGTGTTCGAGTGAATGAGCGCTGTAGACTGGAGGCGCCTCCACGTCTATGGGCAAGCCGGAAAGGTCAAGGTCAAGCCGCCGGGGGTGGCTACTCGATTGTACGAGCATGTCAATGGAGCGGAGTCCTGCATTGAGAAAGCGGATGTCCTGGAGGTTGGGAAGCGATGCGATCGTCCAGCGAAACTCGGGGTTGGTCTCAAGGAGCTCCTCCGTATCATGGATGCATATCTGACGAAGGTTCACGGCATACTTGAGTACTTCAGCGAGGAACGCCATAGCTGAAGAGTCTATGAGACCGTGATTGGATGCCCCGCGTCTCGGCTGAAAGGCGGTCTTGTGGATAGTGAGCCCGCGGAGGTGCAAAATCCGCAGCGAAGCGTCGGCCAGCATTGAAGTGCAGAACTGAAGCAGCCTGTCGGGGCCTGTGCGGCGCCACGGATGTCCCAAAACGACTTCGGACAAGAAGCGTGGATAGGCGACGGTGTGTGCGGCTCGGCATGTCAAAGACAGGTTGAGAGCATCCGGAGGTTGGATCTCGGAGAGAATGACGTGGACAACGTCGAGGTCCAACGATAGCAGGTTCATGCCCAACTGAGACAGAAGCAGACAATGAGCAACTTGTGCGGGCTGCGTGGGTGATATCTCGCAAACACGCACCTCGTCCTGGAATTTGCAACCACCAACCCGCGCGTAAACCGTAGGGTGATCGGCCGCGACCACTGGCCAAACAAAGCGTCTACAACCATGGGAGACTATGGATTGAGTACGCGCCAGGACACAGATATCTTTACGCACCGTAGGCGACTTGGGTGCACGAAGAGAGCGGCGAGGCGCCCCGTCGTTGTGGGGCACAACCAGCTAGGAATGCTTACCGCCGAATTGGATCAGCCTGTCGCGTGCGCAGCGCGAGGCGCACCGAGAACGCGCCGAGTATCAGGATGCCTAACAGGCAGCGAGAGGGTATGGAGGACCACTACTAGTGTGCATGTAGTACTTAGTGGTCGCTGTTTCGCTCAGGCAGCCTGAGCCCATCCTAGGCGGACGCCTATACACTTGTCTGTGGGCTGGGAAGAGGTACTGCAGGTAAATGGAGCAGAGCAGAGCAGAGGCATCACGGTGCCCCTGCAGTTCGAGGGGGATGTGATGGTTCGGAATGAGAATGCGGTACTGACTGGTCGTAGCGTTAGCGTGACACAGCTACCAAGTTTGTCACCCACGGGCAGCAGACAGTTAGCGCACATACGGCTCTCGACTACATATTCTCCCATGTGGGCACACCGATCCATGAATGCGCGGGCGGCATAGGATGTGCATGCTTAAATCGTGACAAGTCGTTATTAAATAGACGAGAGGAGACATGGACCGAGTATATACATGCACATGGGCGGCAACGAGTGGCAATTCCATCAATATACGTGAGGATAAACGACGAGACAAGGAACAGACATTCTGGATCCGTTTCATAACCGTAGACAGCGATGCGATGCGAAGAAGGCAGAGGAAATGAATTAAGAGCGCATATGTCTGAATATGTGAAGTAGGAACCGTGACCGCGTCCGACAAACGACGAATACAGCCTTTTCTGTACTGCATCCAGAGCAAGTGGCAGCGACGACGACGGGAGCGGCACCAGGGCAGTCCTAGACCGTGCCTTCGGGTTTGACTCTCCATATGACCGCCGCGGCTGCCGCACTGAGGACGAGAACTCCGAACGCTGTCGAGAGGTTGGTAAAATGTGGCTGACCGCGTCCACGTTGAGCCGTCAGAGGTCCGTCAACTTCAGGGAAACACCCGGGTATAGTACTCACAAGTTCTTTCGATGGTTCCTTCGCGTGCGTACCCGCCGAACCCGAGCCAGTGTCCGTCCGGAGAGGATGCGGGTCTGTGGTTGCCGAGCCAGGAGGCGGCGTGTCAGAGAGGGGGTGGTTCAACACCGATGATTCCGGTGTGAGGGGGAATGGCATACCCTGTGCTGTGTGTTCGGCTTTTCCCTTTCTGAGTCCGTACCTGCCTGCCATCTCCGCCAAATGGTGCGTCTCCATGTCCGTGGCGCTGGATGCGTCCGAGACAGCCCATGACGCCCGGCCCGTAGAGTCGGGGAACGAACCTGCGTCCGAGACGGACGACGCTGAAGAACCTGGTTGCTGATCCTGGCCGTCGCCCGTCGAAGTTGATCGCGACCGCGTGCGTCCCCGCGATGCGCTCGCGCGCTTCTTCCGCTGCCGTGGTCGTGTGCTCTCGGCGGAGAGGCTCCTCGGGCTCGGCGGTGTAACCAACCCACCACTGCGCTTGAAGTTGCCGTTGGGAAGACTTTGTGGGGGTTGCTGACCTTGGAAGGCCGAGAGGACCGCAAGGCCTGACTCGAGCTTCGACACTGTGTTGCCAAAACCATCCTCGAGTCCACGCATTCGAGTCTCCCACTCGTCGCGTGCACGGCGCAGGCGCTCTCGCTCCTCTGACCACTCTTCCTGAACGCCTGTCCAGCGGCCTTCGACAGTCTTTTTCCACTCGTTGACCATCTCCGTGAGGGATTCCCGTTCGCGAAGATGATCCTCGTCTGGAGACCTCTCGGGCGCTCTTGGAAGCGCCTCAACCGCCTTCACCGCATCGGCGAGCTGTTGTGTGGCCTCTGCCTGAGTTTGAACCTGGCTGTGGGTCTCGTGTACGAGGCCTTCGAGGGATGCGACCTTTGACTCGAGCATTTGGATCGTCGACTGAGCCATGGTATGCTGAGCTTCAAGGGAGCGCGAAAATTCAAGCGCCGACTCGAGTTGTTTCGAAAGCGTGTTGAGGCGCTCAATAAGGTCATCAGGGATGGCAGGGGATGACGGAGCGGGGGCGACTTGAGGAACTTGAGGAGCGGGCGAAGGGGATGGAGAGCGTGATCGTTCAGTTCGTCGCTGACGTTTTCGCTCCTCGAGCTCTTCCTCGTCCTCCGCCATGCCCATACCCGTCGGTTCCGGCGTTCTGGGTCGGCCAAGTTCATCCCTCCTTCGCCGCCGCTCAACATCCTCTTCGGCAGCCAACTGCTCCTCATCTTCCTCCTCCACTCTCTCCAGCTCGTGAGGCATCACGGTGTTGATGCTGCGGGCATCATCGTCGTCCGACATGTAATGGTCGTCGGAAGCCTGATCGTGCCGCCAGTTGCGCACGCTGAGGCTTCGCAGCATCTCCACCTCGCGGCGCCGCTCTTCCATGAGCTCGCGCATCGAACTCACCTCGCGCTTGATGGCATCCTGCTCTGCAAGCATATCTTCCAGGGTGCGGATCTTCTCGACATGGGATGCGAGCGACACCTGAGTCTCACGCAGCTGGTTCTGAAGCTCAGCAAGAGCGTTTGCGTCTTGCGTTTGCTGTTGCGAGGGTTCCGGCGGCGCTTGTGATTGAGGCGGCATGACGGGGGGAAGGACTGAAGGATAAGGAGGGAGATTGGGCGGCTGTATATGCGCATAAACGGGGAGAATAAACAAACACTCGGACAATCGCACGCACCAGGTTGCCTCCAAGAGTGTCGTGTATCTCGTTCATAGCGCTAGTAAGGGAATGGAGCTCAGTACCCGTGTCTCTGCTCTTCTGGAGCTCGCCCTGGAGCCGCGTGAGGATATGGTCAAAGGAGAGCCCGCTCTTGCCTGGCGGTCGCACGTTCCCGCCCATGCCGCCCATGCCAACGAGACCCTGGGGCATTGACGGGCGACGCGGGCCAGGAGCGCCATTCGCAGAGGGCGGTTGCTGCCCTGCAAAGTTGAAGCCTCCGCCTGCGGGAGCCTGCCCTGCGACGGCGCCGTAACTAGGCGGATTCTGTTGTGCCTCCGCTCGTGCGGCGGCTTGGGCATCCTGCTCGTTGAACACGCAGAGGACGCGGGCAGCGACTTTGTGGTGGATGATGGTCTTGTTGTCTTCACCGACGATGTCGATGCCGAATTCCTGGCGTGCAACGTGCAACCGTCAGGGCGGACATAAGCGTGGTTGTCGAGTAGAACACAGACCACTATATCTTCTGACTTGAGCTCGAACGGCTCGGACTCGAGCCCCTCAGGACTTAGCCTCTCGCCATTGATGAATGTTCCATTGGAGCTCTTGACGTCCTTGATGTAGATCTACACGCGGCCGGGGGCACAGTTCAGTCGTGAGGACATTTCCAACGCGCGGGGCACAGCGCGACACACCTTCCCGCCGTCCTCCCAGACCTCAGCATGCTGCCTACTCAGGACCTTCGAGTCAAAAAACCCATTCCGCTCAGCTGGGACGGTCTTCGCGTTCGTCTGGCGGCCGATCTTGACGCGTTGTTGATTCACGAGCGAGATGTGTTTCGGGACGAAAGAATCATTCAAAGGGTAGAGGTATAGCGCGGGCAGGGGCACCGGCACAGCGTGCGGGCTGGAGAAGGGGGCGGGCATCGTGCAGGACGTCGGCGTCGTCGTCGTCGACGATGAGCAAAGGGTGCGTTTGTTTGGCTGGTGTTTGCGCGCCGCGCACTGACTCCGCCACGTGCAATGACGGCCACGCCGGACCGCCACTCCCGCCACCCTTCGCCTCACTCAGCACGTCACACGCACACACCACCACTCCAAGGCTCAAGTCCTCGTAAGCTAACAAGAAATGATGCAGAGCTGGGGACACAAGATAGGAGCAACACGACCATATGCACAGATGACTATCGACAGCGGACCAAGCAAACAAGCAGGTACAGTACAACACACTAGCAATCCTCGAGCAGCGTACAGGCGGGGATATTGAGCGATAAGATAGCAAGATACATCGCTGGGGCTGCTTTATCCAAGAGATGGGCCATAACGTAAACCGACGTCCCGAGCGTCGAGGCGTGTATGGGTTCCGGCGTCGGGACGGCGTATCTGCGAGGACACGATGAGACGACGCCACAGCATACCGCAGACACGCCACTCACAAATTCAAGCATTCGGGGGACGAGGCAGCATGCGCAGCTCGTCGCGCAGAAGCTCGCCCTGCTCGCTCGCGATCCGCTCCAAGACGGGCTCTTGCTCCTTGCCGCGGATGGGCACCCGGAAGTACATCGGCGTGGGCACTCGGACGCCCGCGCGCCTGGGGGACACGCCGACGCAGATAAACTGCAGCGTCGGGATGTGCACCGCAGCGAGGCGCGCCGTCTCCTGGACGTTCCGCCCAAAGCTCACGGGGTCCGCGCACATCGCGAACGACAAGCCCACGAGCGGCACCTTGCTGAAGCGCCGGAAGAAGTGGCCCTAACGGGACGGGGACGAGTCAGCCGCCGTCCGTGCGACGCGAATGGAGCGGCGCACCAGACTCACCGTCCAGTGGTTCACGTTGCTGATCGGCGGGAAGATGTCTTCGTTCTCCAGCTCGGGCTCGGGCGGGGTGTAGGTGACCTCGAGGAAGCGGACCTGCGAGAGTGTCGGTACGATGCGCTCGACGATGTCGTCGCCGGTATCTTCATCGATTTTGCATGAGAGAACGACCGGCTTCGTCTGTGTCAGGAGGCGCACGGTCCGGTCAATGACCTGCGTCCTGTTCAGACGCGTCTGCGTTGCACCGAGGACGTAGCGGAGGTCGAGACGCCTGACCGTACACGCAAATGAGGGGAGCGGTGAGCTCGTGTCGACATGATCAAGGCTCGTCCAGTTGGCAGTTGGTGCCTCCTCCTCGACGGAGCATTCCGGGGCGAAGGTGATAGTGCGCACGTTAGGGAACTCGCGGCAGATGGTCGACAGCAGGGGGACACGGCCACCGAGACCCAGCACGCGGACGCCCTTGCCGACATACTCCGGCCCAAAACTCTCCAGGAGACAGGCACACTGCCATAGGTTGACCGTGTGCAGTGACGGGGCGTACTCGTCAAACGCAGCGGTGTCGCCTGCGACGCGGGGGCCGTCCTTCCACATCCCGAACTCGAGCCGGTACGGGTGACACGTCGTGTGCTTCAGCATCTCGAGCGTGCACTTACCAATCAGGAAAAAGCTGAGATCCTTCAGGCGTGGGAGGTACTTCATGGCCTGGGTGATTGCAGGCTGGTGCTGCAGCAGCGGCTCGAGGTCGCGGATCGCGAGCTTGCGCAGGTTCGTCGCCTCGCGCAGCATGTCCGCGAGAATCGCCGCACAGCTGAAGTCGGCCACCCACGCGCTGTTGCCGTCCTCCCCTCCCGCACTGACGAACGCGCCCTCGACTATCTCGAGGACGCGCAGGTGGCGCACGCGGTTGGGTATATCGGCGAGCACATAGCTGCCGAGTAGCACGTCAGCAATCGATCCCCGATGGATAGGAATGGTAACGAAGAGCGCGTGCAATACCTCCTCAATAGTAAATCCGCTCAAAAGGGAATAGTGCAGTCATAGTCTCATCTTTCAGCGGCACCAGAGCCATCGCTGACCAGATGTGATGCTTCTAGTCGGCGCGCTCATCTATCAGACTAGAGGACGCAGCTGACCCGAAGTCGTCCGTGCATTCCAGGGTCCATCGCATGTTGGAAGCGACCGCGAGGAGCAGAATGTCCCGCCCTGCAGACCGCGGTCGCCTCTGCGAGATGCATGCGACGAAGCCCTGTACGCGACGAGGTGCAAGGCTGACGACGGCAGCGACTGCACACGCTGAATCGCGGTATCGCCGCTGCAGTCGCCAATCCCACCTCGACCCTGAGCCTGCGCGCTCGTCATCGGCCGGTGTGACTCCTGGTGCCCAAATGAGGCTCCGAGTCTACCGGATGCTGCATTGGGTCCGCGCCAGGCAGGACAGATCGTGCCCTGACTATGGTAGCCAGTAGGGCGGAAACGCCAGGCCGGACCAGAAATGGCAAGGAGAGCTACGCGTGCGGGTGAAGGGGTGGGCTCCCGCGGTACACAGTGCCCACGGCACCCATGGTGCAGCCCGCAGACTGGCCGCGGGCGCAACAATTGGGGGAGCAGTGACCTCAGGAGGGTGTGGGCAGCGGTTGCAAATAGCGGATATGAAGAAGCGTAGGGCTGCAGATGACCCACCCACAGCGCCAAGCGCTCTCCCGGTGCCATCGGACGGGGATAGGACGCGTCCACGATGCCGTGGGTCGCCTCTTTGGTGCCCGGGGCTGTTCTGAGGGGAGACGCGACTAGAGTAGAGCGCATGGGGTATGCGGTCGATCTGTGAACCAGGGGCGCCCTGTAGCGGGGCAATCAAGGGATCGACGAGGCGGACATTCAGGTTCATCACCGCGTCGAGATGAGGGGGAGGTGGGGCATGGCGTAACAGGCCCACCCCGTCGACCACAACGCGAACGGCGGATATGAAGAGAAGGGCGAAGCGATCGAGAGGGCGACGTGAAATGAAGGACGGGGATGGACTCACTTGCAGAAGAGCGTGATCTGCTCGGGACCGTCCATATGGTCTGTGCCGCCGAGGACGACCTCTGAGAGGAAGCGAGGCATGGCTACGCCGTAGGCGTCGCGGCAGGTGAGGGCGAGCTGCATGGCGTCCTTGGGGGGGACGAAGGAGACGATGGTAGCGAGCACGTCATGGTTGAGCTCCAGGAGCCTGGCAGAGGGAAGGCGACGCATGGGGTTGGACGGGCGGAGGAGGAAGGCATCCGGCGGGACTGGAGGCGCGGTGATAGGTGGTTGTTGTGGTCAGTGGGTGGTGGTTGTGGGTGCGGGGCGGCAGTGGGGGCGTACCTGTTTTGGGGCGGTGGACGGTGAGGAGCATGGCGGGCGGCGGGGCGTGTGTCGAGGGGAGGAGGGGGAGGAGGAGGGGGAGGAGGGGAGGGGGAGAGAGTGAGAAGGAGGGAGGAGCCGCCGTCCCCGAATTGGATGGCTAGCGGGAAGGTCATGCAGGGTCGTGTCATCGGAAGCTCCGCGACAGGCCAGCGACGCGCTATCAGCGTCCGACGCCACAGGCCGCATCCCGCACGTCGTGCAGCACGGCGGCGGCGGGCGCAGAGGCAGCGAGGAGGAGGCGGGGGGAGGATGGACGGAAGGCGAGGCGGGCGGGGCGGGTTATGTATATCATCCACCTCCGACGCTGGCTCTTGTTCATCGATCTCCGCCCATCTCGCCGCCCCCCTCACGTAACCCTCTCCCTCTCTCCCTCTTCCTCCCTCTCTGCCGTCGTCTTCCGTGATCTGCACCCCCACGATCTGCACAAGGGCCCCGCAAAGACCGTCTAGGTGGCCGGTGCGCTGCTCGCTTTCGTGGAGGACTACCGTCTTCTCGGGCTTCTGCCGTGTCGCTGCCGGCACCGCATGCACCCCTCCCGCTCGCTCACTGCGGTCGCATCGTGGTCGTTGGCATGTTCATCGTCGCTTGCGTCCTCGTGCAGTCATCAGGATAACCGTGCAATACAGTCGCTGCACGCGTCCCCGGTCAACCGGCAACCCAACGCAAACGTGTCCGTCGCGTTACAGTGATCGAGGACTCGCGACAAGACGCTCCTGCTCTCGTCCAGAACGTCGGAATAGGGCTCGCATCGGGCCTTCTGCTGTCTGTGAATCTCCGCGACGACACGAACGCACTCGCTCGCTTCTCATGCTGTCGGCTTCCCTGTCTGGCGGAGTTGCTACCGTTGTCCAGATCCACTCTCGAACGTCGCCCTCGACGGTCATATCTCCGTCATTCCCCACACATTTGTGATCGCATTTCTGCGCACGTACGCTAACGACGGTTTCCCTTCTATGCATGTGTCACTGGTGCAAAGGCCACTTCATGCGCACGCGTACTGATCTATGGCACAGCGTTGATGTACGAGGGGGGACATGGCGTCTGCTCGTGCGTACGTCCAGCTCTATGATAGATTCATCTTCACGAAGGCAAGTTGCATAATCAAGCAAGCCTACGTTCCGTTGCAAAAGCTCATATTGGGCCATTGACCGACTCGTACATGTGCATTTGCGTCCAGCTCAGGACCCGGGACAAGAGTGTATCCTCGGACCGTGCTTGTCTCGTTCATACACTGCCGCATATTTGTGCAGGTCGTAGGCTACCGGTCATGTCTGTGTGCCCCACCGACGCCGTCGAGTCGGTGCATACGCATATATGCAGGAATACCTGTTTGTCCCCCTCCATGACAGACTTACCGTACTCTGTACCTGCTTCCTCGAAAGCGTTTGATACTTACCACAATGTCATTATTGATGACATCATCAGACTGACGTATCGACCTACCCTACGCGGCCTTCTCAACTGTGTCTTGTGCGCACGAAAGTCACGTACCCTCCGACGCCGCCAGCCGTTCTTGTGCTCTCTTCGGAACCAGACAACACAGGCGTCTCGAGCAGGCATATAGTGATTCGGTTAAAATGGGTGACAGTCTTGAAATTGCATACGTCGCCCGAGGGCCAAGAACCGCTCTCTACGCTCCCAACATTGAGCAACTAGACTGACACGCGCCCCTCCTCAGCGAACGGTTGCATACATTCGGGGATAGCTACGGGACCGCCTCGACTTGGAGTACAGGACCCGGTCTCCGTATTCCACTGCATCCGTCGGCAAAGGGCGGCGTGGGCCCGATACCGACGCGTCGTGACGGTGGAGGAGGGAGGAGCTAGAGCCGTTGCGCGCGAGGAGCTGCGCGAGGGTGAAGACGTCGTCGTCCCTGGGGCCGCCCCAGAACGCGTCAAAGGCCTCGGCGCGAATCTCGACCTTGGGGACGCCGATGGTGAGGGCAGACGTGTGGTGCTTTGGGCCGCGTCGCTGGGAGAACGAGCCGTGGTGCGAGTCTCTGCGCGTGCGTGATTCGTATGTGGCGCTTTGAGCATCACGACCGGGACTCACTCGTGCAGGGAGGTGGCATGGCTGAAGGGGAACCAAGTCGAGGGCTTGGCCTTTTTTCCTAGCAGGGTGCGCAGGAGGGCGCCAGAGAACCCCCTGCTCTCGCCCCGTGCACGGGTGTACTGCATGCACTGTGGAATGAGCGGCGAGCCGAACAGGGGACAGTGCGAGGGACGTACGTCTGAGCCGGGCGCAGGCATGAGAGACATCGGGGGCGGCAACGGGGAGACGGCTCGAGCGAGCTACGAGGGCCCATGAAGCCGTTTCGCAGAGAAGGTGATCTGCCGTGGCGGGACTATGGCCTATATGCAGGCACCCCATCCGTTTGGGAACACGGCCTGCCCGTGCTTGCCTGTCGGTTGACGTCGCGTCGCTCAGCCTGCCAACGCCACATGGCATCCCCCGTCGGGGGCGCATGCTCTATGCAGGGGGGGATCGTGGTCGCTGGGTTAGTCATGGCTCGCAAGGTGGAAACAACAGGCCGGGGTTCGCTTTATACCAGAATATAATAACAAGGGTTGCACACCCAGTCTACAACGCGAGACTGACTCGGGCTCTTAACACGCTAGACAGCCATCTGATGCGACATCGTTCATGCTCACCTTACACCGTGCAATGCCATCGCAGCCACGTCCGCCGTGGTTAATTCAGCCCTCGTGCCCGAGCCTCTCGTCGTGCTTGCCATGTGTTGGTTGAATTCAGTCATCATGGGCATCGTCGAAACCCTTCACACCGTCCACTCTCCAGTAACACAAGATCCTACCGAGCGAGGACTGACGTGGGCGAAACAGAGATGTGCGTCGCGTCGATAACATTCTCGTGTGACAAGCGGGTCATTGAACGATCCATATGGGACCGCGACAAGGAAACGTCCGTACAGGAGGCGTGCATGGTTCGAGGAGACGATCCAACCGTTGTCCATTCATGCATTCGCCGTGTTCACTATCATGCGTGTGGTCGGGCCCACGGAGTCCACAGATGCTCAGATGTAGCAGAGCGGAATCAGCAACATCGCACCTCGATCGCTTTCACCGTGTAAGGACTTGACCAGCAGATGAAGGGACCAAACCCCGAGATGATCCCCAAGTAACAAGTATTGGGTTGGGTCGTACGAACCTTGTAGCGGCGCCGCGTGGTGCAGTGGCAAAGCTAACACAGGCTCATAGAGCGCGTGCGCACGACCATAGTCCTAGGGTCCGCATACAAGAAGACATAGCGCAAGGACGACACAGTGGCCTCTGTGGTAGCGTCGTGCCGCATAATAGAACGTTTGCCGTCACGAGAAAACAGTATAGCCAGTCTCGTCCCCAGAAAGTTGCGTACGCGGCGACCAAGCAGCGGTACGAGGACGCATAGGCGTTGTCCTAGAAAATCGTCAAGCGTTGACGCGTTTCGCATATAGTGCGAGGGCGCCAGCACAGGCTCGCTGTGCGCAATCGGGAGGCCCTGCTTGCGGAATCGCTCGCAGCCAGCTCGGTGTCCTCAGCTTCCCAGAGACGCGGGACAGGTATGATAGGGCGCCCATGAGGTGCTTGAGGGTAGCAAGGACAAGGCGTGCAGGCATCATCATGACGAGCGCCGAGAGGCCGATGGCGCGAGGGGCCGATGCGTAGAAGGAAGCAAACACCCAAGCCGCCACTGCGATATTCTCCGTGCGTTATTCCGCTATCGAGAGCGAGGCGTCGTCCAGAGCACAGGGTCGAGAGCGTCGAGAAGACAGACCATTGAGTACGCATAGTGAAATTGGTCAAGAATGAGGCGGCCGGAGTACCCTGACGGCCGGCATCATCGCGGATGAACGTGTGCGGTACTACTGTTGAACTGCGGCGAATGGGCGTGCGACTGAGTCCGGTAGAGACGGCTCTGGTCTTGTTGAGGCCAGGTCAGGCAGGCCAAGCTATAGAGACTATCCCGCTAGCACGCCCTGAAGATGAAGTCGAGACGGGACGTTCAGGTTCGGAGTCGGGATATGGTGGACACCTGGCGACAATTTGGGCGCACATGGGAGGGAAAGGACGTACCGTGTCCACCACCGTGCATCGCCTACGAGGGGGCTTCTCGATCTCCGACACCGCGAATCCGCAGACGGGTATGGCGAAAGAAACGTCGCCATTTGCGGGAGCAAGCGTATTTGGGCGGTGTGCTGTCGTGCTGGGTGCCCCCGTGGTGAGGAAGGTCCGGGATGAAACGCATGGCACTGCTCTGGTCCTCGAGGGCAGGAGCCTTTAAGCTTGGAGGGCGCGGTGGGAGGTGTCCACGTGTGGGCGAGAGAGAAAGATGAGCCAGGGGGAAGGAGAGGCGGCGGTCGAACGTGACGGCCACGCTGCCTCGCTTGCTCGCCCCATGACGCCCCCTCCCTCGCCGATGGCGCAAAAACATTCCTTCAAATCTCGCGGCTCGCCCGCATCTCACTCGCCCGCAGCTCCCTCCCTCGCCGTAGCCGGACGGGCAGCACACAGCACTCACGGCGATCTTGAAGTTGAAGCATATGTACGCAGAGGAAGACGGGCGGCCGCCGGGTGTTCGGCGAGGGTCGTGGAAGCGCCGTGCGTCCGAGGTCGCAGAACGATTGGGGCTGCGCTCGGCAGACACTGCGGCGACAGCCACGGCGACGACGAGGACGGGGGGAGGGCGAGAGGAGTCGTCGATGCTGGATGGGGTAGAGTCGCTTCGGATAGGCGGTGAGTAGCCTCGCGGCAGACCGTCCTCCCTTCCTCCCCCTTATCGCTACCCGCCGAGAGATAAGCTTCCCCCCTTCCTCTTCCCTCTCTCTCCCTCTCCCTCTCGACGGCCAGGGCACACGACGGAGAATGGCGGTGAATGCGCTGGACGCTGCTCGGGGCGTGACGATGCAGCCAGGCACCGTGCTCGCCGTCTCCACTCTCCTTGGCCTAAACTTTCAAGGCACCGACGCAGACGCCTGGCCTATATAGCCGCCTCCCGCCCCCCCATCGCCCACTTACACTGACCTCACCATGGCAGACACCGCCAGCATCTCCACCGCCGACACCGAATTCGCTCCTCATACTTCGCCCAATCGCTCCGTCTCCCGCGGCCGTGAATTCGTGGGCATCACCCGCCTTCTGTCTCTGCACGATCTGCTGACTCCACTCGCAGTTTTCTTCCGGCCGTGGCGGACTGGGCAACATCCGCCGCGCATCTAGGGAAGACCTCAACCGCTCACCTAGTTCACCCACCTCGCCGGTCCGCACGAACAGCCATGGAGACGAGCTCACCCGCGGTCGCGAGCCCCCTGCCGTAGCGCACGATGCAGTAAGTGCTCCGTTCGTGCCACCGGCCGTGCACCGTCTGACCCGTCTCAGGCAAAGTCCACTGGACGCGGCGGCGCAGGCAACATTCGCTCGACCTCCATCGCCCGTGCGGCCCACCATCCCCCCTCTGACGGCCAACTCTCCCTCACCACGGCCCTCGCGTCGGACCAGGCCGACGCTGAAGCGGACTACGAGCGCATGATCCTCGCTGCGCGGCAGGAGAACGTCAACGCTCGCGTATGTTCCATATCCCTCACTCAGCCGACGCGTACTCACTTTGTGCATGCAGCGCACATACGGCCGCGGCGGCGCAGGCAACGCAGCCGTCTCCCTCTCCAGGAGCCGCTCTCGCTCCCGTTCCGCGTCCGTTGGGCCCTTCCACTCCTCCGGTCGCGGCGGTGCAGGCAACCTCCACCCCGGCGCCGCCCCGCCCGATGTGGACGCCTTTGATGAGCGTCGCGCGCGCAGCCCCGAGGGCAGGTACGTCCCTCCCCTCGCTCCTCTGTTCCACAGACTGACGCGCGTGCAGACACTCGACAGGCCGCGGTGGCCTCGCGAACATCACCGCCCTCCCGAGCCCCCTGCCCGACGGCACCCCCGCCGTGACGCACCCCGCAGAGTACACCGGCCGCGGCGGCGCGGGCAACATCATCCGCGCCCGCTCACGCAGCGCGTCCAAGGACCCGCCCCCCGCCGACGGCGGGCTCAAGCGTCTCTGGGACAAGGTCAGCAGGAGCCGCAGCCGCGCGTCGCCCATACGCGAGCGGGCGGACGAGCGCGGGGTCGACGTCGGCGCGGTTGACCAGCGTGTGTGGGAGGCGCGTGGGCGCGCGGCGAGGCCGGACGGCTCGGGCACCGCGCTGTCTGTGGTCTCGTCTCAGAGTGGGGACGAACGGACGTTGGCGAGTGAGGAGGGCGACCAGCGACATGATCAGTGAGCGCGGAGCAGCCCGGCTACCTCCCGCGACCCATCCTTGAAAACCCTGCTGTCACAAAACTGGAAGCCACCAATGTCCATTCCCTTGCTCATGCTTACCTACCGACCTCGCGCGATGATAATACCCGAGAAGTATGGAGGATTGTTACGCTGCACATGTACAATGTAATCTAGTTGTATCTTTAGTAACCCTACTCACTTGCTTGGATCTCGCTTTCGGATCGTTGGTGTTTGCAGCACGGGACGACCGATCGGCGTCTGTGGCGTCGGCTCAGCCAACTTACTCTCGCACCACCATCTCGGTGATTCTCGATGTCAGGCGCGCTGCAAGGACCCGCGTCCACTTGCTGCTGAGATGGACGTATCTCTATACGATGCGTTGCACTTGGAAGATCCGGTAGCAACACGATGGCAACAACACACCAATAGGGCGGACTAGCGCGTACCGGGCCATGATGCTGACGAGCACCCCGCGTACTTGCTTTCCTGCGTCGAAGAATACCTACCGCGCTGTCGCTGTGTAGCGCGTACGAAGAGGTTCTCTGTGCCTTCTGGCCTGGCGGCTAGATCGAAGACCACCTCTCGCGCCGAGAGCAGCGTTAACACGGACGGCGGCACGCGGTTAAAGGTATATGCGAGAGATAGGCGGTGAGTAGCCTCGAGGCTTTGCCCGCATCGCTCGGGGGAAGGGATGCTTATCTGCAGGCAGGGACACTGTGTGCGGGCGAGATAAGCGAGGAGTGCGCCCGCCCCGCCTTCACACCGGATCCAGTTCGTGGCGGACTAGCACTCTCCTGGTCCCAGCTCAAAATGTTTTCGCGTGCCACCGAGCATGGCCTCTGTCAACCCTCTTCAGGGACACCCTCTCTATCGTCCCTCCCCGTCCTCCCCCTGCGGCCACTCTGTCCTCCCGGATACCGACTCTCCTTTCCTATTTATCACTTCCCCCCGCCTCTCGTGCCTGCCGCCCACTATCCTCTTCGCTATGGCGGACGCTGCTAGCATCGCCTCGCACTCGACCGGCTCCACCGCGCGCTCCTCCCAAAATCGCTCCGTTTCGCGCGGACGCGATTTCGTGCGTCGTCCCCTTTTGCGGTCACACGACCGACTGACCAGGCGCCCCTGTAGTACTCTTCTGGGCGCGGCGGAGCGGGGAACATCCGCCGCATATCCAAAGAAGACCTCACCCGCTCGCCCAGTACACCCACCTCTGCCAGTCACAGCAGCGACGACCTCTCCATAACCCGCGGGCGCGAACCGCCCCCTATCAGGCCCGAGTCTGTAAGCTGTCCGTCCATCGCCGCCGCCTCCACTGACACGACACGCGTTTAGACAAAGTACACTGGCCGTGGGGGCGCCGGAAATATCCGCTCGACGTCTATAGCGCGCCGCGCGAACACACTCGCGTCCGATGGTAGACATACGCTCACAGCAGCGCTCGTATCCGATCAGGCAGAGGCCGAAGCCGAGTACGAGCGCATGGTCATCGCGGCGCGCCAGGAGGCCGCACGTAACGCTCGTGTGCGTCTCCCTCGTGTGTTCCTTCCTGCTCCATGTGGAGATTGACGCCACCGCAGAGAACCTATGGCAGAGGCGGTGCGGGTAATGCCGCAAAGTCGACATCCAAGAGCAAGGGCAAGGGCCGCAGCCGGTCCACCTCCCGCCTCCGCCCGCGCTCGCGCTCGATCTCTGTCGGGGCGTTCGGACGCGGGGCTACAGCCGACCATGTGGAGGATTTTGACGTGGAGAGTGAACGCTCTGGTACGCCGAGTTCGGCCAGTCGGTGAGTATTCATGGCACTGTTGACGGTGGAGGCGCTGACATGCTGGTAGACATTCAAGCCGTCGCAATACTCTTGCAAGCATCACCATCCCTTCACCCAACTCCGCTTCGGCCGCCTCGCCTCACCCAGACTATACGGACGTCATCAATGGAGGCGTGGGCAGTAGTCCCCCTGCGCAATCGCGATCACGGAGCGCTTCTGCCGATCCACATCGCTCTCGGGGCCTACAGAAGATCTGGCAAAAGGTCAGTCGGAGCCGCAGCCGAGCGCCCCGCTCGCCAGCGCAGGAGAGCGACGGGGGCCTGAGTAGAGATGCGTACGTGAGCCGAGGTGGACAAGGCGACTGGGACTCGAACGGACGGCCTGCACGAGCACAAGACGGTGTAGAGGAGCTACCCATGACGCCTTTGAGAAGCCGCGACGAGGCCGCGCTCCAACGCTCGCTCAGCAGCTTGCGCATCGACGGGGACGGTGGCGGAGATACAGACCAGGACGAATGACTAGCGGCGCGGCGGACGAGGGCCATGTCTCTCGGCACAGCGAAGAGGGTCCCGCTGCGTCTCGACATGCGATATCTGCATGCCAACTCGCAGACACCCACCTCGAGTGCGGGCTCGAGCCCTCGCGCGAGCCCGACCAGCTGTCGCCGTTCCTCGTCCGTCGCACCCAGACCACGTCCCCCGCCCGCCTCCCCGATTCCGCCTGTCCCCCCGATACCTCCACAGTACCATCGCCCACATGCCGTCACCACTTCTCCTCCCCACTCTCCGCCGCCCCCACCGTCCCCCTCGACGTCGACACTCGCGAACAGCCTTTTCAGCCACCGAGATAGTGTCGCCGCCTCATCCGCCACTTCCCTCCCATACCTCGCGCCTGACTCACGCTCGCCACGCCAATCGTATGCCTCCTTCGCCACCGTGTCCTCCATCGCGAGCGCGAGTGCGCCCGGGATGTCGACTGCAGTGCCTTCCCATTCATCTGCGAGCGTCTCGCAGCCTCCTCTCGCGCACCCGCACGAAGACGCCTCGCTAGAGGGCGAGGATAACGGGCACGAGAAAGTCTCTGCGGCGGTGACGGTTGCCGTCTTTCCGCCAGAGGAGGATGACCTCGGTCAGCATCTCGCGACGCAGTCGCTCTCTGCGCCCTGGAAAGGGCCTAACCGATCGCGGACACTACCGACGCTGCACGAGGATCGCGCCTGGGATGCGGAATACGTGAGCTTCTTCGACCTCGATGCGGAGTGGTCAGACGAGGCTGAGGTAGGGGGGAGTGACGAGAGCTTTGATCTCGAAGCTTACGGATACGGCGAGTTCGGTGAGGCGGAATGACTCCTGGCAGGCGGGGTGGTACAATATTGTGTCCCAGTTTTCATGTGTGAGGATGTGTCATTGGTATTCTCTTCTGGGCTTGTCAGTTTTCATGTGCTGTCGCTCAATTGCTCTCACATGTTGTTTGTTGCACTATTATTGTATACATCCCATGTAACTCATATTTATTACCCCATATCTAGACTCTCATTATGCACCATTGCATTGAGGCCACATCCACCGAGGACTGGCCACTACACGCACAACGAAGCATGTGCAAGTGGGTTGTGGTCGGCTTACCTTAGGGTTATGGGGGCTGCTAGGTTGACGTAGGTCGACCCACAGCCGCCCACTAGGGCCACCCGCCCTGGGCCAGGTCGTGCCACAGAGCACTTGTACATGGTGAGTGCACCATGTACAGTGCACGCACCGTAGTGGCCCAAGGGACAGAGGTGCACTAAGTGCAACAGTGTGATGGGAGGCCCACTGACTGAAGGGGACACTACAAGTCTGTGTGATGCACCAAGTGCACCCACTTGCATGGAAGGCATGTGCACTGCCATGCACCCACGGTGCACGAAGTGCACTGCAGGAGGAGGGTGCAAATCGTGGGCCCAATGCATGAAGTGCACCAGAGGTATGGAGAGGCTGTTACAAGTAGTCACGGGTGCGTGACCTGGACCCATTTATTTTCCTTTTATTTCCCCTTAGCTACCCCTGATTCCCTCACGTGACTCCGGTCCGGCCGTGCCCCTTCACGGTCCGACCTTGTACCATATGATTAGGGATCGGAGAGCCGACTCTCCTCAAGGACACTGTTCATTGGTTACCCAGTATTTCCCTCACACCATTTCCCCTATCTTGAATGTTTCTTGCATTCCGGGGGCGGAGTGAATCCGACCTTCCTAATAAGGCAACTTCCTATTTGGGAAGGTCCGAGGTCGACCCTCTCCAAATCGCCTCAGTCGCCGTCGGGCATCCCCGGTGCGAATATTTTCCTTTTATGGCAACTTCCTAATAGGGAAGGTCCCCGGTCGGCCCCCCCAAATGGCCTCTGCTGTGGTGGGGCAGCCCCGGTGCGGATATTTTCCTTTTTTGGTAATGCCCTATTATTATTTTACTACGGAAGCCCCCGTCGTGTTGTTGTTGTTGTTAGCAATGGGAAGAGTAAGTAAGTAAGTAAGTAAGTAAAAAGAGAGTTTAGAGGCTAGCGGACCTCAACCTCAGGAATCGGTCGCCGTCGGTTTCAATATGCAATGGCCGCCGCCATTACACAGAACACTTACCTGCGCACTACAAATGCGCTAAGGACTCTTACAGATGCACTGCACTACAAATGCATCACGGCCTTTCTAAGGACTCGGACTGATTAGTTTTACCAAACGGACTATTGGTTACTTGATGTTTAGTTATACTTAGGTTTGACTCACACTGCTCCGGCTTATTCCATAGTACTTAGGACTGCCACGCCCGCGTGTATTTTCCTCATCTCGCCAACTCCAGTATTCGGGCCTTAAGACCCTGCTGCTCTCTGAACCTCTGCTTCCTCGCCCGCTCACTCGCTCGCTCGGTCACTTGTTGCTTGTCATCTCAGCGCTCGGTCAACTCACCCATTACACAATATCAATATCATAAGTGGGGCAGGCGGCATCCTCATCCTCATTCCAATAAATGCTGGAGGTGTTTTGGTGGGTGGTGGTGGTGGTGGTGGACGACATGGGCACCACCGGTGATGCGATCACCGCGATTCTAGCCCCCGAAATCGCGAATACGACTTGCTTCGATTCGAACACGCATCGCGGCAGCCCCTCCTTGTGCCCTCTATCTCCTAGACCTCCCTGGGACTCAGCCACGCGTTCGATACCCGTGCTGTCGAGGCGACTCAAGCAACTGCAATTGGACACGACCCCGATTCCCGTCCAATCGGCAATTCCAATCCGATCCCCGAAGAGGCTGGATTTGCTGCGCTGCAAAGTCATGCGACTCGGCAACTCAACATGCGGCTCTGCTCTCGCTCACACGACCGATTCAAACTCCAAGTCAGCAGCCCACAACCGCCCAATCGACTCAGCACCCCCAAGGCATACCCACATGGCGACTTTGAGGTACCCTCTCGGTCATCGGCAAGACCCAGAGTAGTTGCAGCCAATCAACGTTCGAGATCGTGACCTCCCCATCAGGACTAGACGCACCCGACCACTGCGACTTCCTGAAGATCCGGATTGACACAGTGCGACGGCGGGATGTCCCCTTTGGGCTGACGTCAGAAGTCGACTTGCCGACACAACGTCAAGTCCCAATTCGTTGCAGACCATATGGCAGCGGCTCTCCAGCATGGGTGAGTTTGGCGGAGGCAGGAACTTGTCGGAAAGTCGAGTAGGATGTCTCGGACGTGTTCGGAATCGCTTGGAAAGTAGTCGCAGACTTTTGTATATAAACTCTTCTGTACTTCGACGAAATCCAAGCACTCGTTACCCCTCAGAGTTAGCGTCTGACTTGCGAACTGTGACTGTGTCTACCTGCAACACTTGCGAACTGGGACTGCGTACAGCGAACTGCATACTGCAACCTGCGACCTGCGTACTGCAACCTGCGACTGCATCTCGGCCGAGCCCTTGACTCTACTCCCTTGCATTCTCTGAGGTTCACGGAGCTGTGACCTCGTACGTACTATTCTACCTTTCTCCCCTCAGTTCTGAGTCACGCCCATCGTCACCACCTCTCACCGTTGAGTCGTGACTTCATCGCGCGATACGCGACTAGCCACAATTTGCCCCATTGTTCCCTGTCTACCTTTCCGACACCCATCCCTCTCCGTGCCATGAAAGGAACTCGATCCCAGCTCGCCCCTTCACCCCCAGTCGCCAGCCTTGTCCCCTCGGCCCTCGGCTGTCCCTTTCAGGCCTTGTAGGAGGTTTAGGTGCATCATTTTGGAGCCCACCGCGAGGGGGCTTAAGGTTTCGAATCCACCTTCAATGCGCCTCAACATCGTCTCATCTATCGATTGACCTTTCCTTCCACCATTGCCCCTCCGACTCTCGCCAATGAGTTAATTGCAGCGCGTGTTACCCGACTAATCACGCTCTCTACTTCTACGCCCGACATAGAGCGATACAACTCCACCATCAACTACGTACTATGCACCCTCGACCGTGGCATTCAGTTGCTCGAACAAAATCCTCAGACCAACTTTTGGTTACAGGAAGACCAATTCGCGGACGATCCCATACTCTCACGATTGCCTTTAACCCCTGTGCGTAATCCCCTTTCGCCCTCGCACCCACTTTCCCCACTTACCCCTCTATTCCCCACCTCATTCATGGCCGATGCTACGCCAGAGCCCGCACCCCAGCATTCAGCGAACATGCCCGCAATGCCAGCCCGAGGCCACGCGACCGCACCTGACTTCAACCCCACCCAGCCTCGGACCCTGCAACAATTCTTCCAAGACATCGAGACCCTCTTCGAGCGCTGCGGGGTAGTCGAGGACCAGTCGCGCAAGCAATGGGTCGTTCAATACATGCCCATCGACGTCGCGGACCTCTGCGAGACCCTTGCTACATTCTCCCCAGGCAAGTCGTACAAAGAATTCCGCACCGAGATCAAGTCGCTATACCCTGGAGCCGAGGACGAGCGCAAGTATACCATCGCGGACGTCAAGAGCTTAGTTGCACGTCGCGCTGCAAGCCCCATTCACAACATCACTGAACTGTTGAGCTACTACCGCGAGTTCTTCACGATGACAATGTACCTCATCAAGCAGAGGCGGCTTGCAGAGTCCAAACAGTCACGCCTCTTCGTCGAGGGGATCACCCAGCCATTGTGGGATCAAGTCCAGCTGCGACTCCAGATCAAGCTAATCGACCACTACCCCAACAACCCCTACCCGATGAATGACGTATAGAAAGCCGCCAAGTTCGTTCTGCATGGGACGCTCACCTCTGCGACTGCCCAAGCCGTGCAACAATCTGCCGACGCGACTAACGTCAAGATGGAGGATTTCGCGCCTCTACTCAAGCTACTCGCGCAAGCAGTGAATTGCGAAAGCCAGTTGCGCGGGTTGACGAGCAGCACAGGCCCACCCACTGGTGCAGACTCCGACTTGCGCAACAACGGCACCTGCCACTACTGCGGCAACGTGAACGATCGCATGTCGAGGAGGACATCAAGAATGGCCTGATCATGCGCAACGCTGAGAAGAAGATAGTCCTGCCCAACGGTGCATTTGTCCCGTGAAGCCTGCCAGGTCTAACGATATGCGATCGCGTCTACAAGTGGCATCGTCGCAACAAAGTGAACAACGCGACTACGGGTCAAGCTAGCAGCATGCTACTCGAGGTCACTGCGAATGCAGAAGAGTCCCCAAGCAACCCCATCATTGAAGCCAACTTCAATGTGCGAATCGAGCAGCTCGAGTGAGAGTTAATGGAGCTGCAACGGAAGCGTGTATCCGACGGTGTCGAGATTCCGGTATGGCATTCGCGACCTCAAGGCGGCGACTTGAACAGAGCCCAACCCCCTGCTATGGTGCCATCAGCATCTCAAGAGAACCCCCCTGCGACTCGTGACAAGGACGACGTGAATGCGACTTCACGCAACGACGGACCAGAGCACCCGTACGCGAAAGCTAAGGACACGATTCAACCGCCTCCCCAGCCCAGTCGCGTACCTCCTCCACCTCCTGTCCCTGCGAAAGACAGCAACAAAGAGGTCGCATACTGCAACCAAGTCCCGATTTACCAGCCCAAGTTAGCAGAGGAAGTCTTCGCGTGATCCATGAGGACCCTGACCGTTACGCTTACCCCCGAGGAGCTGCTTTCCATCTCGCCCAAGGTTCGCAACAAGTTCCGCGAAGCAATTACGCCCAAGCGCATCCCAGGCGGCGAGACACGTACCGTAGCACTCAATGCGACTAGCGTACCCAAGGAGCGAACGTGCACAGGAGAACCCCTCGAGCCTGGAGGAGTTGTCGTGCCCAATCCGTACTCAGTATACCTCAACAACTTCGATTGCGACGGACCAAGGCCAGCTCCAGTAGTTGCACGCGAATCACACTCTTTATGATCGATCGTCAGTCTCATCAACAATCAAGAATACGTAGAGGCGATTGTCGATCCTGGCTGCCAGATCATAGCAATGTCACGCGCAGTCTGCCATTCTCTCGGACTAGCCTACGACCCTATGGTGCGACTCGACATGCAATCGGCGAACAGCAAGCTCGATAAATCGGAAGGACTCCTGCGCAACGTACCTTTCCACATAGGCAACATCCAACTCTACCTCCAGATCCATGTCATTCGCGATGCAGCCTACGACATACTCCTCGGTCGACCTTTCGACGTTCTGACGCGTAGCGTCGTGAAGAACTACGCAAACAAAGACCAAACAATTACGATCGCATGTCCCAACTCTGGTGAAATTGCAACCATACCCACCATACCTCGCGGATCCTGGCGCACGCGAACACAGCAAAACCCACACACCCCGACCGAGGGTTTTTGACTTTCGAGGATTTGGTCGCAGACCAAGGAGAGGTCGCCCTGGTCATCACTGACGATAATGGAAAACCCTACGTCTCGGCTTACACAACGCGTCCCAATCCTCAAGTCTCTATTGTTTCCACTTATCTTTCGGCCTGCGATTCAGTCTCGACTTTTCTCTCGTCTCTTTATTCTCGCGACTCGACTTCAACCAGCGTAACTAGCGATTCAACACGTGTCAAAAAATCTGCTTTCCCTTTGGCGACTACGACCACTGCGACCGCGACTATGACTGCGCCCCGATACCCCCTGTCTACACCGAGTCGTGCACCCGCGATTCTATCTTATGTCGACCACCTCCACCTCCTTCAACGCGACAACATCCCCTACGCGACCTATGCCGCGACCAAGAAAAAGTACAAGCCCATCGCCCTCAAGACGCGCCCCGTTCTAGGCACCGTACCAGAGCAATTTCGCATCGTGCGCAACATCACCAGCAATCCTCTCGCGTCGATGCCAACGCTTCCGACGAACCCCGGCAATTACTTTCCACCAGTCGCTATATGCAAGAATGCAAGGAGGCCTTCGACAAAGCGCACGGCGGCAATTTTCTGTGGCCTGAGGAGCGCAAACTTCTCCACCAGTTTATGTGCCTCCAGAACTAAGCCTTTGCGTGGTGCGACGAGGAGCGCGGTTGTTTCAAGCCCGAGTATTTCCCTCCAATCGAGTTTCCAGTCGTTCCCCACACTCCTTGGGTGCAGAAGAATATCCCCATCCCCCCAGGTCTCTACAACGAGGTTTGCGAGATCATCAAGCGCAAGATCGTGGCAGGCGTATACAAGCCCTCGAACTCTTCCTACCGGTCGTGATGGTTCTGCATAGTCAAGAAAGACGGCAAGTCACTGTGACTCGTCCACAGTCTCAAGCCGCTCAACAAAGTCACAATTCAACACTCTGGTGTTCCTCTGACTCCCGACTATCTCGCTGAGCAATTCGCAGGTCGGCCCTGCGGAGGAATGTTCGATCTCTATGTTGGCTACGACGAGCAACTCATCACCGAGTCGTCGCGCAACTTGACAACTTTCCAAACCCCATTCAGAGCCCTGCAATTACGCACCCTGCCTATGGGTTGGTGCAACGCGGTACCCATCTTCCATGACGACGTCACCTACATCCTGCAACCCGAGATTCCCAACCTCACCGTGCTGTACATCAACGACTGCCCAGGCAAAGGACCGGAGAGTGACTATCGCAATTGCAACGGCAAGTACGAGACCATACCGCAGAACCCTGGTATTTGGCGATTCGTTTGGGAACACTTCAACAACATGAATCACATCGTCCAGCGCATCAAGTACACCGGCGGGACCTTCTCTGGCACCAAGTCGATTATCTGCGCTCACGAAATCATGGTTGTCAGACACTGCTGCACGCCTGAAGGACGATTACCGGACGAATCACGAGTCGCGGTTATCAAGAATTGGGGACCGTGCAAGGACCTCTCCGAAGTTTGCGCCTTCCTAGGGACCGTTGGAGTCGCAAGGATCTTCATTCGAAATTTCGCTCATTGCGCGCACCCCTTGGTACAGCTCACACGCAAAGGCGTACCTTTCGAGTTTGGCGAAGCGCAGATCAAGGCTCAAGAGGGTCTCAAACAAGCATTGCTCAAATCGCCAGCGTTGCAACTGCTCGACTACAACTCTCCCGCACCAGTTATCCTTGCAGTCGACACCTCGTACATCGCGGTCGGATACCACCTTTGCCAGTGTGACAAGGAGGACGAGCGGCGACATTACTACAGTCGATTTGGATCCATCATGCTGAACAAATGCGAATCGCGATTCTCCCAGCCCAAGCTCGAGATCTATGGCCTCTACCGCACATTACGAGCTCTCAAGATCTACCTCATCGGCGTCCAGCGATTGTGTGTTGAAGTCGACGCGCGATACATCAAGGGCATGCTCCAGAACCCCGACTTAGCCCCAAGCGTGAGCATCAATCGCTGGATTGTCACCATCCTCACCTACCACTTTGAGCTCATCCATGTCCCTGGTTCATTGCACGCACCCGACGGTTTATCGCGACGTTACCCCCAACCCGGCGACGCAGCACAAGGGGATGATGACTTTGAAGACTGGATCGACAAGTTGCACGGTTTCCTCCACCAGATCCTCCCCATTCGCGCTGCGGCGGCAAGATTGCACTCCCCTGTCCAACTGCTTGCCCTTGCGACTGAGGACAGTCGAGATTTCAGTGAGGGGGAGGAGCCAGCTGCTGCCAACACCGACGCGATTGAACACGAATCGCAAGAGTCGCAAACCGAGTCAAACGAAGTCGAGCTACCGATGTCCGATGTCGCGCGCAAAGCCAAAGAACGTCTTTACAAAGTTGCGAGCTGGCTACACACCCTCGTCCGGCCCACAGGTCTCACCGATGCCGCGTATACTGCCTTCATCAAGTACTGCACGCAGTTCTTCGTCGACGGCGACTGACTTTGGAAGAAGGACCCTCGAGGAGCACACAAGCTAGTCATTTTCGCGCCCAAGCAATTGGTGATTCTCCGACAAGCTCACGACGATGTTGGTCACTGAGGACAATTTGCGACTCAGCAACTAATCGCAGAGCGATTCTGGTGGCCCTTCTTGCACGAAGACATAGCGTGGTATGTCCAAACCTGTCACTTGTGTCAGGTCAGACAAACACGCCAAGTCCTCATCCCACCCAAAGTCGTGACTCCAGCGCCCTTATTCACCAAAGTTTACATCGACAGCATGTACCTACCGGTGTCGGGTGGGTATAAGCTCATTATCCAAGCCCGCTGCTTGGTTAGTCACTTTCCAGAATGGCGAATGCTGCGACGCGAAATGGACAAGACGATCAGCGACTGGATTTATCAAGCCTTGCTCTGTCGATGGGGCGCTCTAGCCGAAATCATTACCGACAACGGTGCCCCGTTCGTCAAGGCGTTGTGATACCTCGAGAAGAAGTACAAGGTTCACCACATCCGGATTAGCGGCTACAATTCGCATGCGAACGGCATCGTCGAACGACCTCACTTCGATGTGCGACAGGCATTATTCAAGGCAGCTGACAGCGACAAAACCCATTGGTCGCAAGTTGTGCACTCGGTCTTTTGGTCGGAACACGTCACCATCCGCAAGCGCATGGGCTGTTCACCATACTTCGCGGTAACAGGTTGCCACCCAGTACTCCCCTTCGACATCGCGGAAGCAACGTACCTACAGCCAGCACCAGTGTCCATCCTCTCCACTACCAATCTCATCGCGCGCAGAGCAATCACACTCCAGCGATGGCAAGAGCAGCTAGCCCATCTCCATGAGCAGGTCTACCAAGCATGAGTTCAAGCGGCAAGAAAGTTTGAACGCAACCACTCTGCGACTATTCGCGATTTCGACTTCAAGCCAGGCAATTTGGTCCTCATGCAACACACGCAAATCGAGAAGTCCCTCAATCGCAAGATGCGTCCTTGATACACTGGCCCACTCATTGTCATCGCAAGAAACCGAGGAGGAGCATATGTTATCTGCGAACTCGACGGGATGGTGTTCCATCGACCTATCGCCGCGTTTAGACTCCTGCCGTACCTCGCATGCAAGAGCATACCCTTGCCTGACAACTTCGCCGACATTTCTCAAGTGCGACTAGAAGAACTAGTGTCCTCGGACGACGACGGCTCAGAAGGTATCGACACCAAAGTCATTGGCAAACCCGACATCGACGACAACACAGTGGACTTACCTCAAGAATAGTCGCGTGATTCGCACCACGCTCCTTCGACTACGCTTTCCATTACATGAACAACTTTAGCTTACCTTCTCTTGTTTCTATACTAGATCCTTGAAGTTGCAATACCGGTGAATCGAATGAATCGCAGGTGATTGCGCAAGCCTTCAACAAGGTTTTGGCTATGAAGACTTACTGAGCCTTACCTTTCTTTCATCTCTTATTTGTCTCAAGCCCTATCTCAAGTCTTCGCGACCGCTCTATGTGCATTTCAAAACCGCGACTACAAGTACACCAAACGCTGCAACTACGAATACGACCGGTGCGACTATCTACTCGTCGGGCTCTAAGTCCTCCGCACCCCACTCGACCTTGGTGATCTCGCGCTTGGCCTCCTGATTCACCTCGATTGCCTCATTGATTGCCTCGATTCACAAGCGCATCAAAGCTCGCTCCTGTCAAAGAATGCGGATGTATTGCTGATCGCGTTCTGACAGATCCGGCATTTCATCGAGGGAGTCAATCTCGAAGCCTTGGGCAGCAGCGTGCGACAAGTGCGCCATCGCGGCCTGAGGATCGACGTGGCTCGATCGCGATGCCCCCGAAGGCCCGGCGACCGAGCTTGCACTTGGTAGGAAGAGCCGGGGCTCCCCAAACCTGTCGACTGCCATGGCAGACGGCGATGATGGCGAGGAAGCTACTAAAGCAATGTGTCAGCATACGCGAACTCAAGTAGGGTACGTGCGACTTACCTGGCTTGATCTCCTCCATCTCCTCATCTTCGTCCACCTCCGGCGACGTCTCCGCGACCGCTTTCGCCTTACCTTTGCCCTTGCTCTTGCCGGGTGAATGGCTGACTGTGCAGCCTTTGCAATCGTGGTGGCACTTATCGCATTTCGTCACCCTTCGCAGAAATGACACTCCGCCGGCCCAAGCCTCAAGCTGCGACAACGGTCGCACTTGTACATGAACAAGAGTCAGTTGTGCGAACAAGATCGGAGTCGCGGTACTCACCACCTTGTCCAAGTCGCGCTCGGCGAGCACGACGCCATCCAATCCCACCTGCGGCGGCACTTCGCCTCTTCGACGTCGACGCCTTGTGGCCGGCTCCACGCGACTGGCCGCAACAGCCTTCGCGGTGTGCGGTCTCTTGCGCCGCAACTCCGACTCGTCTTCCTCGTCTTCCTGCTCGGCCTGCAACTCCTGGGCGACTGACGGGGCCGGTTTAGCGCGAGTCGACCTTGAAGGGCCCGTGGTCTTCTTTGCCTTTGGTGTCGTCTCTTCCTCCTTCGACTGCGTGAGTTGCTCGAGTTGTCGAGCCAGGTCCGACATCCCCGAGCTGCGCGATCGCTTTTGCGACTTGTGCGCCCGACGCACCAAGGCAGGGCTGAACACAGTCGCGACGACCTCGTGGTCCGTCGCGTCCGCGATGTCGTACAGCCCGTCGAGCTCCTTGAGGACTTTTGCGACCTCCTTCTCCAGGAAGTCGGGTCGGAGACCCGACACCCTCCCCTGTTGCTGCGACCAGTCATCAATCCTCTACCCACAAATCGACAATTTGCGACTTACCACCGCCTGCGCGAACATGCGGACCCATCTTTTGTAGTCCTCCGGCTCCGTGGGAGGCTCAGGCATGAATCGCCAGAGATCGGCAAGGATCCCTTCGACCATGGGGACGGTCGAGACGTGGGCAGAGGAGGCGGAAGCCTTGGAGGGAGCGGCAGAGCGTTGAGACATGACGAGGCGAGGAGAGCGAGCGAGCAAGGCAAGATTACGAAGCTTAGGGTGACAGCAGAAGAGCAAGTCGACTTATCGCAATTGCGCGACCTGACCTTTATCTCGCAAGCACAATAGCTCGGTTGCTGCGACTAGGCGCCCGCGAACAATAGCGGCGTTAGCAGACATTAAGGAAGTTGCACCACCACGCGGTTTCCCCATCAGTCATCTGCTTCCGCGAACACTTTGACCAGCGCCCCGTCGACACGAGACCACTCGCAACGTGGTTCCCTGCACCTGCTTGGGAAGTCAGGATTTTAGTGAGGGGGAGATGATGTGATTGCCGCGATTCTAGCCCTGAAATCGCGAATATGACTCACTTCGATTCAAACACGCGTCACGGTGACCCCTCTCGTGCCCTCTATCTCCTGGACCTCCCTGGGACTCAGCCACGCATTCGACCCTGTGCTCTCAAGGCAACTCAAGCGACTGCGATTGGACGCGACCCCAAATCCTGACCAATCGGCGATTCCACTCCGATTCCCGAAGAGGCCGGATTCGCCGCACTGCAAAGTCATGGGACTTGGCGACTCAACACGCAACACTGCTCTCGCTCGCACGAACTCCAAGTCAGTGGCCCGCGACCGCCCGATCAACTCAGCGCCCCCAAGGTGTACCCACATGGCGACTTCGAGGTACCCTCTTGGTCATCGGCAAGACCTGGAGTCGTTGCGACCAATCAACACTCAAGTTTGTGACCTCCCCATCGGGACTAGACGCACCCGATCAGCGCAACTTCCCGAAGATCTGGATCGACGCAGTGTGGCGTCGGGATGCCCCCTTTGGGCTGACATCAGAAGTCGACTCGCCGATGCGACCTCAAGTCCCGATTCGTTGCAGACCATATGGCAGTGGCTCTCCCAGCATGGGTGAGTTTGGCGGAGGCAGGAACTTGTCGGAAAGTCGAGTAGGATGTCTCGGACGTGTTCGGAATCGCTTGGAAAGTAGTTGTAGATTTCTGTATATAAACCCCTCTGTACTTCGACGAAATCCAAGCACTCGTTACCCCTCAGAGTTAGCGTCTGACTTGCGAACTGTGACTGTGGTCTACCTGCAACACTTGCGAACTGGGACTGCGTACAGCGAACTGCATACTGCAACCTGCAACCTGCGTACTGCAACCTGCGACTGCATCTCGGCCGAGCCCTTGACTCTACTCCCTTGCATTCTCTGAGGTTCATGGAGCTGTGACCTCGTACGTACTATTCTACCTTTCTCCCCTCAGTTCTGAGTCACGCCCATCGTCACCACCTCTCACCGTTGAGTCGTGACTTCATCGCGCGATACGCGACTAGCCACAATTTGCCCCATTGTTCCCTGTCTACCTTTCCGACACCCATCCCTCTCCGTGCCATGAAAGGAACTCGATCCCAGCTCGCCCCTTCACCCCCAGTCGCCAGCCTTGTCCCCTCGGCCCTCGGCTGTCCCTTTCAGGCCTTGTAGGAGGTTTAGGTGCATCATTTTGGAGCCCACCGCGAGGGGGCTTAAGGTTTCGAATCCACCTTCAATGCGCCTCAACATCGTCTCATCTATCGATTGACCTTTCCTTCCACCATTGCCCCTCCGACTCTCGCCAATGAGTTAATTGCAGCGCGTGTTACCCGACTAATCACGCTCTCTCTACTTCACGCCCGACATAGAGCGATACACACCTCACCATCACTACGTACTATGCACCCTCGACCGTGGCATTCAGTTGCTCGAACAAAATCCTCAGACCAACTTTTGGTTACAGGAAGACCAATTCGCGGACGATCCCATACTCTCACGATTGCCTTTAACCCCTGTGCGTAATCCCCTTTCGCCCTCGCACCCACTTTCCCACTTACCCCTCTATTCCCCACCTCATTCATGGCCGATGCTACGCCAGAGCCCGCACCCCATTAGCGAACATTGCCCGCAATGCCAGCCCGAGGCCACGCGACCGCACCTGACTTCAACCCCACCCAGCCTCGGACCCTGCAACAATTCTTCCAAGACATCGAGACCCTCTTCGAGCGCGCGGGGTAGTCGAGGACCATCGCGCAAGCAATGGGTCGTTCAATACATGCCCATCGACGTCGCGGACCTCTGCGAGACCCTTGCTACATTCTCCCAGGCAAGTCGTACAAAGAATTCCGCACCGAGATCAAGTCGCTATACCCTGGAGCCGAGGACGAGCGCAAGTATACCATCGGCGGATCCAAGAGCTTAGTTGCACGTCGCGCTGCAAGCCCCATTCACAACATCACTGAACTGTTGAGCTACTACGCGAGTTCTTCACGATGACAATGTACCTCATCAAGCAGAGGCGGCTTGCAGAGTCCAAACAGTCACGCCTCTTCGTCGAGGGGATCACCCACCATTGTGGGATCAAGTCCAGCTGCGACTCCAGATCAAGCTAATCGACCACTACCCCAACAACCCCTACCCGGATGAATGACGTATAGAAAGCCGCCAAGTTCGTTCTGCATGGGACGCTCACCTCTGCGACTGCCCAAGCCGTGCAACAATCTGCCGACGCGACTAACGTCAAGATGGAGGATTTCGCGCCTCTACTCAAGCTACTCGCGCAAGCAGTGAATTGCGAAAGCCAGTTGGCGCGGGTTGACGAGCAGCACGGCCCACCCACTGGTGCAGACTCCGACTTGCGCAACAACGGCACCTGCCACTACTGCGGCAACGTGAACGATCGCAATGTCGAGGAGGACATCAAGAATGGCCTGATCATGCGCAACGCTGAGAAGAAGATAGTCCTGCCCAACGGTGCATTTGTCCCGTGAAGCCTGCCAGGTCTAACGATTATGCGATCGCGTCTACAAGTGGCATCGTCGCAACAAAGTGAACAACGCGACTAC